>JADFUC010000881.1:0-74586 GCA_019722365.1 Lithospermum erythrorhizon | reverse complement strand
ATCAAATTGTACTTCGTTCAGTTACGTATTGCTTATTTGTGGGCGTCCGTGGCAGCGCGGCCATTCTGACGAGTCGATTCGGTGCCCACGCTACTAATTCTCGGTCGGCGCTCTTGTTTAGTACCAGTCTTTTAATGATGCAGGGGATCTGTAGAAGGTTATCGAGGAAGCGAGTAAGAGCCAGGTGTTTCCGTTGTAGTATAGGGTCATAGAGGCGCGGAATAAGGTGAGGTTAATGATGCATTATCGATGTAAGCTAGGAAAGTGCAATCTTGTTGATTGTCCCAGTGATGTTAATTAAGTCTTTAGCACATTTACTTGATGCGGCCCGGCGAGAGAGGAGGCTACGAGGAGAAGTGGTGGTGATTCGGTGGTAGAAGATCTTTGGGCGTGGTGTTGGAATTAGTCAATGTAGTAGTATTTCAAGGACTTCTAGTCGAGGGTGGTCTTTGGAACTAGTAGTGCGCGAGATATTTGCGATTACCCAGTGAGGCTCGGAATTCCCAGGGGTAGTAGCAATTACTTTAAATTTATGGGTTGGAAGCAAAAGTCTTGTTTGATTAAATTTTACTTCGTTCTTCGTATCTCTACGAAATTTTCCCAGGGGTATTCCTAAAACTCGAAGTGCTTGCTATACCCGAGCTACAAATTAACTTTCTGGTTGGGAGTACGGTAAGATTGATGGTGCCCAGAAATTATCCCATAAGTATTAAAGGGTAATGTTTGGAATAGATTTACTACCTTTTGAGATGAATGATTTTGATCTTGTGCGAGATGGATTGGTTGGGGAGGCGTCATGCGGTGATAGATTGTCATCTTAAGAAGATTGGAAATATCTAATCTGGTAAATCTAAAGATCTTCTTCTGGGTGATAGAAAAATTCTTTCTGCTTGTCTAGTTTTACGCCTTAGTTGCCCGTAAGATGTTGAGAGGATGTGTTGGTTATCTTTGACCGTATTATCGGCTTGAAGTAGGAGAAGATCGATCGAGAGGAATCGTGTGGTGAGAAAGTATGATGATGTGTTTTTCTGAGGTTTCGGGGGACTTATCTGTGCGAGGTCGAGTTTTCCATAGAATTACTTCACACGAGGTACTCTCCGATTTCTATGGCGGGTTTATAGAATGTCTAAATGCGGAGTTGAAGGAGTTGAAGACGCAATTGCAAGAATTGTTGGATAAGGGATTCATTCGACCAAGTAGTTCACCTTGGGGTGCTCCGGTGTTATTTGTTAAGAAGAAGGATGGATCTCTGAGGTTGTGTATCGATTATAGGCAGCTGAACAAAGTAACAATTAAGAATCGATATCCGTTGCCTAGGATTGATGATCTGTTTGATCAATTGAAGGATGCTCGTGTATTTTCTAAGATTGACTTGAGGTCAGGCTACCATCAGTTGAGGATTAAGGAGGATGATGTATCGAAGTCGGCATTTAGAACAAGATATAGAGGGGCTGCGAGTTTTTGGTGATGCCGTTTGGGTTGGCGAATGCCCTGCGGCGTTTATGGACACTTATGAATGGTGTTCCGTTAACACACTTGGATAAATTTGTGGTGGTGTTCATTGTCGACATTTTAATATATTCTGGTAGTGAGGGAGAGCATGAAGAACACTTGAGGGTATCTTTGGAGAAGTTTGAGGAAAAATGAATTGTATGCTAAATTTTCCAAGTGTGAATTTTGGTTGGGAAAAGTGTAGTTTTAAGTCGTGTAATTTCGGAGAGGTAGTATAAGTGTTGATCCTGAAGTTGAAGGCTGTGATGAATTGGGAGCGACCAGCGTGGTATTCGCTGAAATCACGAAGTTTTAAAGATTACAGCGAGGATACTATCGGAGATTTATACGGGACTTTTCAGTGTGCGGCGCTTGGCTGAGCCGGGTTGACGAAGGGAGTTCGTTTGTTTGGAGTGAGGATTGTGAGCGGTGCTTGATGGTGAAAGAGAAAATGACTCACTGGCATGGTATTGACTCTTCGTGGAGACGGGATGGGTATGTAGGTGTATAGTGATGCTTCGCGTCGGGGTTGGGATGTGTCTTAATGCAACATGGTAAGGTAGTAGTTTGTAAATCGCGACGGTGAGAAATCATGAGAAGAATTACCCGGCCTTGCGATTTGGGCCCAGGCTGCGGTGTGTTTGCAAGATTTGGAGGCATTATTTGTATGGGTGTGGCTTGCCAAATTTTATTTGATCACAAATGTTTGAAATACCTCGGCCAGCGAGATAGACAAAATATGTATGGTGTGGGCGCCCAAGATAGACAAATTTGTATGGTGTGGGCGCAAGATAAACAAATTTGTATGGTGCTGGCGCAAGATAGACAAAGGATATATGTAGATCGTTTCCGTGTGGATTTAACGTTCGTTGAAATTGGTGATAAAGTATTCTTGAGAATATGCAAGGTGGAAAGGTGTATTGAGATTCGAGAAAGGAGAGTTAGTCCACGATATATCGGTCAGTATGAGATTTTAGGTAGGGGATTGGTCCGGTGGCCTATCGTTTAGCTATGCCTCGAGTGAAGAGAATTCATAACGTCTTCCGTATTAAATGTTTGAAGTATATCCCAGGGCGAATCCCGTATCTTGAGAGTCCTGACAATGGAGCTTGGAGAGGACACTTATCGAGAGAAACCGGTGAAAATTTCTTGGTCGAAAGGAAAGAAGTGTTGCGAGAAACAAAGTTGTGGCTTTAGTGAAGGTGTTGTGGCGAAATCAGCAGTGGAGGAAGGCTAGAGTGGGAGCGAGAGAGGATGTGAAACCCGATATCCCGCGTCTTTTCGAGATAGAAGTTAGTTCCTTAAACTTTGTGATATAATATGTGTTAATATGTGAGTTACTATGAGGATGAGTAAGTGAGTTGGGAGCAGGGGGAGGGTGGGTGTGAGTAAATTTGGAGGCGGAATTTTTATTAGGTGGGTAGATTGAAATAACCGTTAAGGTATAAGCGTTATTTTAATATGATTTTTAGTTGCCCGGTTAGTGTTTGGTTAAAGTTAAAATTTGAAATCGAATAATAATAATAATATGGGTTGGGCGATAATATATTTTGAGAATAGAAATTTAATTTGACACGTGTTCGAGTTATGTTGTTAAGCAGAAAGCGAAATTGTGAACGAAACCGAGACCTAAACTCAACTTGATATCCTACCTACACTTGCTTAACTTCATTTCATCTTTCAAAAGAAAAAAAAGGGGAAAAATCACCTTATACACCAAGTGGCGAAATCATGCTTGAACGCGATTTTTTTCTTTTTCTTGGTGAAACTTGTTGAATCCAACCCTCAAATCTTGTTCCCCATCTCTCGTTCATCAAAGGTATGAGTTTTAATCTTCAAATCTCATCATTTTAGGCTATAGTTGACTATTTGTTAGTTTGACTTTTGTGTTGACTTTTAGATCTTGACTTTATTATGGGATAGAAATGTTATCTAAGTTTAGTTTAGGGGATTTGAGGTGACTAATTATTGGGATTAGAAAGTGAATTGTATGTTGAGGGTTGACTTTTTGTTGACTTTTCTTAAATTAACTTTAAAATTGCGATATGAGAGGTTAGAGGACTTTAAACATAGTTATTTAGGAATATAAGTATTGGTTTGGATATGGATTGGTGAGAAAGTTTGGGGAAAGTTGGCATAGTAGTTAGTGTTTGAATTGGAGGTTGTATTTAATGGTTAAATTAGTTGGCGATTGATTGTTGGATTGATTAGAATGTGATTAAAGTGTTATTGTTGGGGTAATAAAGTGATGACCGAATATCGGAATTTATGAAGTTGGTAATTAGAATGTAGTTACGTTTGAATTTTAGAAGTGTATACTAGTTTTGGGGATAGGATGATTGCTAAGGATGGTTAATTTGAAATGTGAGATGTGGTATAATACTCGGGGTTTAGCAGGATAAAGAGAGGTTATTCTCTGAGATGTGTTATAATGTATAATTTCTTTGAATAGGAGTTGAGCCGGACTGGCACACGTGGACTACTAGCGTGATGTGTGCTTTTGGCTCGAGGTGAGTACAAATCTCACGATGGGAACCCTTCATATATATTATGTTTATATATTTTGCATGTGTTTTGTCATGGGACTATTTTGACATGTATTGAGTTATTGAGATTAATGTTATGAGATAGTTGTGGTGCCAGTTCATTTATGAGATTGTAGTGGTTATTGTGGTTATACCGCGTTAATGCTTGTGTGTGCGTACTACGTGTGCATTAATGGCGTATGTAAAATACATTAATGCGAGGTTTATTTTGATCGCTTTGGTATATATATGTGGAGCGTGGTGACCCCGGCCAGGAGTTTGGTGTGGTATGCATATTGAGTGGGTAGGCCGTGGATTCGGGAGGTTTGGTGTGATATGCATATTGAGGGTAGCCTCGGTCGGGAGGATGGAGGTGAAGTCACAAATCGATTATTGTGGAGGTGGATTCCTCGTTTGTTTATTATTTGTAAGGTGGATTCTACGTTTGTTTGTGTTTGTGGAAGTGGATTCTCATCGATTATTTGTGGAGGTGGATTCCTCGATTGTTTACTATTTATTGGAGGTGGATTCCTCGTTTGATTATTTGTGTGTTTAGACTTGGTTTCCACTTAAATGAATATGCCTTATTAATTAGTTTATAATCTGCATGTGTATATAGTATTATGTGATATATAAGAGGATTCTATGATTTGTGGGCAGAGTTATTCATTGTAGCTTAGTTGAAATGTATATGCATATCATATATAAAAGGCCTTGATTATATGTGATTGGGTAAAATTTATGGTATTTGTATTCGCTCGAGAACTTTATAGTTGACTCCACTTTTTATATATGGGCGGGCATTTTATGCAGATACCAGGAGCGATCGTTGGGGTGGGTGAGGATGCAGCTTTCTCATTTCACGTGAAGAGATCGTGGGTGAGGCGGTGAGTGGCATAGGAAGTCCTCATCGGTCGTTCCCTTTTGTTGTGAGCTTGTTATATTTCTAGACCGTGTGTTGTATTTTAATGGGGGAATGCAGTTGTCGTACTTTCTATATATTATTGTATTTTGGATTTCTTGTGTATCCTTGGGTTGTATTATTCAGGTGGATTTGTGTTCAGTTTGTCATTTGTTTTGTTGGATGTGTTGTTGGAACACCACGATGGACTAGAGAGTTTTGTCTTTGTTAATGTCAGCAGGTCATATTTGTTATTGTTATCCATCGATTGGTGACTCTGGTGTACAGGTTGTTAATGATCTTAACACCGGGGTAGCGATTTGGGGTGGGTAGTTACATCGCTATTCTCTTTAGGCGGCATTTTATTTGTGCCGAGGTTACGGAGTTTGCATCGGCGTTCCTAGATGGATTAGGTGATCGAGTGAGTGCGTTTGAGAGGCAGATTGGTATGAATCTGTGATGCTAACTGTTGTTTTGGTTATGGATTAGATGTATATTTCTATTTTGGGATTTCGATTGTGTATGTTTGTTTCTATTTCATACTTTGTTAGGTTGTTGTGTATATATATGGTGGTGTTGTGTGGTTAAGAAATCTGCGATGGATTATTCTTAAAAGCTGTTTTTCGGATATTTTGTGTTATTGAGTTCATCCGTGATTTGGTGACTTTGGGTGTCGAATTTGGAATGATTAACCTCGGGGGTGGCAGGCAAAATTTGAGTAAATTTACAAATTCACGCTTCTCGGCAACACATCGATTGAACAAAATTAAAGCCAACCATCCATTGAAGAACTGGATTGTTGTTGACTATTATTATAAAAGCGCTACCATTTTCAATCGTGATATTATAAGTTCTTCACGTCGTGGAGTTTGAACTTCTGATCTCGGCTTTAAGTGTAACGACCATGCCAATTAAATGCGCCCACCCAAAGGTTAGAATCGTCCCAAATCTTGGACACGAGTCACCAATCGATGGATAACTCTAATTTAAAGACTTTTGTCTTGAAACAACTTCAATAAAACAATATCTGGCATACAAAAACTATTTTAAGAAAAGAATCCGTAAATTGGTATTCACTAGCCTTGAAATAGCAACTTAGCATCTGACATTAATTCCCCCAGTACAAAATATCGACATACAACGACAAGAATCCCCGAAATGACAACTATACGAGACGAAGACTCTGATCCAAACAAAATAATGAAGTTGTGAGGATGTTGCCACCACGCCGTTCTGAGCTCTAAGCACAATCACCCGAACAAGCCCGAAGGCGAACTGACACCACTGAGGAGGTGTTTGTGACGATAAATTCCGTCACTTTCTTAAAAGCGGATGCCGTTCAACATAGCTTTATTTGATTTACTCGGTTTGGCTCTAAATACGGGGCACGATAGTTTGGAATATTTGGGTTCAGCAGATAATCTCTGATTTTGTAGCAGTTAGGCTTTTCTGATAGTCGCGGAGGACTTCCATCGTTATCGTATCTTTGATACATTTTTCGCCGCCTCGTCGTAACCGCATGGAAACTCATCTTACGACTTTGCGATACCGTGTATGTCACCAAGAGGCTAATGTTAATCCCTCGATGGATGTCTCTTTGTAGTACATGGGCACAAGGTAGACCATGTGTTCGCGAATATGACATGACTTTGGGAATCGACCCTGCAAATACGTTTCTTCCGATTCCCGTTTATTCGTAGGCCGATTCAGCGTTGTTTGAATCCTCTGCTGCGGCGTCTAGTAGCGTCGGTTGAGGCAGTCTTTCTGCCCAGAACACATTATTGATATTAGCCGTGAAGGCATAGATAGTGTTTAGATCAGGAACACTTTCTCGGAAGGGAATTTATCAAAGCGGTCTACGATCATGACAATGCGATGTGGCCCGTCTCCTTTATCAAATAATATGCGGAGCCACGTCAAAATCCATTGTGTAATTTTCCTCCACTTTCGTATTCGAGAAAGCGTAACTACCGTGAAGGTTTATTTTTTACTCGTGGCTCAGACAACCTCCCGAGTAGTGTCATTACATAGGCACAATAAGCGGACTGACCTCCCGAACTATGATACGTTCGAGGTTCGGATCATAGTCGAACGTCTGGGTCGGTCCACGATCCAGCGCGAACTTTAGATTCTTAGGTTGCAGAGGTTGGTCCGTAACTTTTTAAACTAAGTGTTTGGCTCGGGATTCGGTCGAATTTGCGAAGCAGTTTGCAAAAACGTTAAACGTTCAGTCTGAAACATTAATTGAGTTACTAATTGAAATAGATGCACATATAAAACCCAATTCAAATATATAATCGATCAATTCGATACAATAAAAAAAATTTAAAAAAAATCTTACTAATAAAGATTGTATTTGGGTATTAGTCCGTTTGGAAGAAGATCTAGGAAGGCAGAATTTTGAAAGAATTAAATTAAGAGGAGGTGGGAGATGACCAATCGCTATTAAAGCTTTGATTAGATCATCTGTACAATGTTGCTCGATCCATTATTGCAAGGAGGAGGAATATTATTATTGAAAAGTGGACAAATATTTGGGACAAATTATTGAAAGTTTTGGGTGAATGCCGGGCGAGGTCCGGTAATAGAATTATGAGGGGGAGCTCGTTGTGCAATTACTAATGATTTGGGATTTTGGGAGAGGGGTGGTTTAAATAGGGAAGTAGATTGCTGGGTTGGGCTGGGATTTGGGGAGAGGGTTGGACCCGAACTAAATCGAAAAAAAATCAAAATGGGCTAGTATTTTTGTTATGAATGGAGGGGTGGGGGGAATAAATGGGCTATATAATGGGGGAAGTTTGGCCACTTTCATAATGAATTAATAGAGATATGAAGTTGGGTTGTATTGGACGGCCGGACCGAACTATTTCGAACCCGTTCGGTGGTTCATGCTTTGACTTTTAGCGTTTGCGTTTCACGTTTACATGTCTTGAGCCAGACACGAGCAGACTTTTCGAGGCCGAATAATGCGAGCAGAATGAACTTTTCCTTCGAGGCCTACATACATGTTTGTGTTATAGGTGCAATCGAGCATTATCACTTGAGGATATGCATTGGCGTAGCATGGGAGGTTGGGTGGCCAGATACCGCGTCTCCGAGAGTTGATAGAGCCCGACACACTAAAGTCGAAGAAGTATTTATGCTCTTGCGAAGATTTTTGCGGCGGCGTCCGTACATCTCTTTTCTCTTTACATATCTTAAGCCTTTGCATTGTAAGCTTCGAGGTGAATTAAATTAACATTTCTCGAATTCGGTCCTCTTTAATGAATTAAGCATACGACTTTGGAGGTAGGATCATTTGTTCTTGTTCCCGAATTGCCTTACTAGTGATTCTTGATCGACTGACCTAAACCCCACTGGCATATGAAGGAAATGGATGGTTATGTCTCGTACTTCACTTGGACCCGCGCGACTTCGAATTAAGGTACTCCTTTCGATTAGCAGAAATTCACACCCATTTCTGCGTTGGCGTCTCCGTGTGAATTTTTTTCTTATTAGTTTTGTCGCTACAGTCGCCCGACTCACAAACCCGGAAGAAGCCGATGCTCCACTTTTGTTACGTCGTTTCTTACTCTTCGAACATAGCGTAATGTTTCTACATTGTTGCAGATACGTGTTCCAAAAGTTCTTCTACTTGCTCGAACCCGCCTTACGGATTACTAAATTCCTCGAGCATGTTGTAAAATTGATCTTCTGATTTTCATAACCTTCTTGAAATAACGATGTATAAGATGATGGAGCGATTGGACCGTGTCGATCCCGGTGGAGTTTCATCTACCCGATTAAAATATTAACTATCGAGATTGATCAAATCGTAGTTATATTTATTTATCCGTTATGTAAAGGATGCTTAAATTATACTAACTAATTTAATTTGATAGTATAATAATGATTTGTGTACTAAAGTTGTTGATAGTATAATATAATGTCTTTGTAATATATTAAAGTTTATTGCATAATTCGTTGTTGTTTTCACTGCTATTTATAGGTTAAAAGCACAATAGCGTTTTTAATTTTTCAAATCCGTAATTATGATAGCGTTTACTACTTTTACATTATGAAATCGATATGTTCATATTTTACTACGTTCAAACAAGCGAAGGAAATGATTCACGTGAATGATGTTACTATACATGTTCACCTTGAAATCCAATTATTCCGAGCAAATTTGATCCATGTTCGCTATAAAACAAGCGAGTTATCACACTTGTTTGAGTACGGCTCAATTTTACATGATTACAAGAAAAAAACCATCAATCTAATTAAGCATTTTGCCACAAGCTCTAATACAATTTGCTTGATTCCACAGTATCTGAAATTAGTGCAAAAATGACTTGATTTGACAGCACCCAACTTACGTATATAGATTACATTCAAACAAATTATGATCATGTTTATTTGGTAACAAGCAGATTGACGATGTTTGTTATGCTTTGAATTTGTTTACGTGTTTGTTATATTATAGTGAATTGCGACGTGATTGTTTCCCGTTAAGTGAGTTTATCATGTTTTGTTAAACAATCAATTATTTATTTTGTGCTAATATTTCTCAGTGTGTTAATTGGTGTTTAAATATGATAAAATTATTAGAAATCTTGATTTGTAATAAGATATTAAATTGTTGTTCAATTTTGTGTTAACTTTCACGTATATCGAACAAATTATTCAAACAAGCGAATTGTTTGATAGTTTGTAATAAACTTGACGAATTAGAGAATCTTAAGCAGTTAGGCTTATTATTGTTTCCGTCAAATATGTAAATTCAATTGAAACCCGTACTTGCTTTATTGATTTCAAAGTTGAGGTTGTGTAATGGCGAGATACTACAAAAGAATATTAATAGGTTAGCTTCATTTATCATTTGCGGTAGTATTTTATTTTAATTAGTATATTTTTATTAATAATTCATTTTATTAAACTTGATTGAGTGAATTCTTAAAAATTTAATATTAGGTAGTATTTTAATAGACAAATAGAAATTGTGAAATAATATCAAAGTTCGATTTTAAGTTGATCGGCTTGACAATTAAAATGGATTAGAGAGATAGAAATTACTGCAAGAAAAGACTTGATTTGACAACACACCTTTCACGTATATCCATTACATTCAAGAAAAGACTTGAATTCTTAAATATTATGAAATTATTGAGATTATGTGTATTAATTGAGAGTTATTTCTCAATTTCTTTGATAATTAATGTTAATAATTTCGAAATTATTGTTCAATTCACGAAATTTTCACTAAATAATTGAGAGCAAATGTTGACTACTTTTTATGCGTTCACGAAATTTCAAATCGATGGTGTGTCATTCTACTTATTTTTTATGCATGCTAATTATAGTATACAACTTTCACGAAAAATGAGAAAACTTAGCTTGACACCTGCGTGATTTGGTATACATGATTCACGAATTTCGAGTTGGTTTGAGCAAATGTTTTAAATGTTTGCTACAAAACAAGCGAACTATATGCATGTTTGTTTTGAAGCAAACCTAAATATTACGACTTTGTATATTAAATGAAACACTAAGCTTGATTAAGCTTGTAATGTTTAAACACAAAAGTAATTCGGTTGTTTTCCTCGACATTAGTGCCCTCATAAACCCATGTGACTAATTTGACCATATACTTCACGAAAATCGAGATCAGAGAATCAAATTTATTTCTTGACTATTACAAAACAAGCGAACTAAAAGCATGGTTTCTTTAAAACAACCGATTATGTTTATTGATAAACAACCTTGCAAATTGTATCCATAAATTTCAAACATCATCATTATTTGAGTTCATTTTTTCATCATTATTTAAATTGTTGTTTATATTTCTCAAATTGTAATCATCAGAAACTCAATTATTCATTTCTTCTCCAAGTAAGTACCATTTAATTTACTAACTTTATATTAAAGAAATGATTGTTAAGAAACTAGCTTATTCAAGGCATGATTGTTGTGCAAGTAGCTAATTGATAGCATGGTTATTGTGTAATAAACGAATTCATTTCATGGTGGTTGTGTAATAAAGCGGAATTTGTAATGATTGTTCACAGATAGCGAGTTTAGTATTGATTGTTACTTGATAAGCAATTTGTAATGATTGTGTAATAAGAGAATTTAATGTGGTGTAACTTGATTATTAAACAACCATGGACATTATATGTTATGTTTTTATTTCGAAATATTATGTATTAATTGAGATTATAGGTATTAATTGGATTTTCGAAACATGTATTAATTGAGATTATTTATTATTAATTGCGAGAGTTATTTGTCAATTATGAATTGAGATTATGTCTTAAATATTATGAAATTATTGAGATTATGAAATTGTAATAAATTGTGTATTAAATATTATGAAATTTATTGTTAATATTTATTGTTAATATTTCGAATTGTGTGAATTATGAATTGTGTAATATTAATTATACTTTGAATATTATGATTTTGAATTTTGATAATTTTGAATGTTGATAATTATTGTGTTAATAATTTCGAATGTTAATAAATAATCGAACTTAGGGAAATTATGTCAAGTTAATTTAATTGATCGATCGACAATTAAAATGGAATTACATGAATAGAAAAAATTCAACATTATAAATTTGATTAGCATGTCTTGATTTGATTACGCAATAAATGAAATAAAGTATCAAAATTTATTTCGTGTTATTCGATGAACTAACAAGTAATTACATGTTTATAAATAAACAAGAATAGAAAAAATTGTAGCACGGACGAGTACGACAAGAATTAAGCATTTACTAATCGGCAGCGTCAAGAATTAAGCTTGTTCTGACAAACAGGGAAGAATTCGCTTATTTTATTTGATTTGACAACACACTGATTTGATTTGACAACACGTGAACCGAGTTAAATGACCGAGTTTGACCCATGTTTGTTCCAATATAAGCGAATTTACCCATGGTTTGTTACACAACAAACGAATTTCTTGGCGTGGTTTGGTGAAAAACAAAGAATTCGCGTAGTTTGATAAAACCAGTTTTCTCATTCTTAAATACTAACAAGCGAATTGAGTATTTGCCTAACATCATACAATCATTTCAATTGTGGTTCTCCATTTCATATTTGTGGAAGCAATTAACAACTCAAATTTTGTGTTTTTCGAAGCAATTAACAACTCAATACACAAGTAAGTACAAAATTTCATCATTTGTTTATATTATAAGCGAATTTGTTTTAAATATGAATTGTGTATTATATTATGAAATTGGTATGAATTGTGTATTAAATATTATGAAATTGTTTGTTAATATTTATTGTTAATATTTTGAATTAATATTATGAAATTGTGTTTGTGCATATTATAAGCGAATTAGTTTTGTGTTTGTTAAATTCTGGCGAATTGATTTTGTGTTTGTTATATGACAGCGAATTGATTTCGTGTTTGTTATGATAAAGAATTTGATTTTGGAAGCATTTATATGACAAGCGGGTGGAAGGCCGTTAAACTTCTGATAAGCGCGTTTATCCCTTGGTGATTAGACACGAATCATTAGATTTGCATTTTCAAAATCTTATGTATTATTGAGATTAATTTTATTAATTGTGAGAATTATTTGTCAATTAGGAATTTAGATTATGTGTTAAATATTATGAAATTGTAATGATTATGAATTGTGTATTAAATATTATGAAATTGTAATGAATTGTGTATTTAATATTATGAAATTGTTTGTTAATAGTTATTGTTAATATTTCAAATTAAATATTATGAAATTCTAATGATTATGAATTGTGTATTAAATATTATGAAATTGTTTGTTAATATTTATTGTTAATATTTCGAATTAATGTTATGAATTGTGTATTATTGAGATTCTTGTTAATATTTGGTGTGTTTTATGAATTTATTTACTACATTTCAATTTGAAATTTATAGATTGTATATTAGGAAATTATTGAAATTATGAAATATAATAAATATGGTCAAATTATGATAAAATTATGAAATATGATGAAATTATGAAATATGAGATTATGATAAAATTATGATGAAATTATGAAATATGATAAAATTTTAGATTATGATAAAATATGGTAAAATTATGAAATATGGTAAAATTATGAAATATGGTAAATTATGGTAAAATTATGAAATATAGTAAATTATGGTAAATTTTAGAATATGGTAAAATATGGTAAAATTATGAAATATGGTAAATTATGGTAAATTTTAGAATATGGTAAAATATGGTAAAATATGGTAAATTGCGAAATATGGTAAAATATTAGTAAGGCTCAAATGCGTGCGCTTTGGTATTTCTTTAGGAGCGACATTGTTTGTCGATAAATGCAGGGCCAGCTCGGTCTGATAGACTTCTTTGGAGGCGTGTCGATAGAGTCGGCCGAATATGCTTGGGTGCAAATTTGCCTCGCGTACCGTGCAGTAGGAAAGGCGTCACGAGGTGAATCAGGCAAATGGCTAGATTAGCTAACTCTACTTGAGTCTTCACCGCGTATATATTAAATGAATTATTAAATATTTATATTTTAGCAAAACTAATCATTATTGTTTTTGTATTGCGGTGTTGGATGTATGAGTACTTCCTTTTGTTCGGTAGGTGAGTACCACGTGTTTGCCGAGGCCAACCAAGAACACGATGGTGGCAACGCCCCTTGCAGCATGCGACCAAGCCAGTGATTTGCTCGGAAGCGGTGGATCGAGATAACTGACCCGAACATGTATGAAAATAATATATATTAGATTTTATATAACTTTGTATGGAAAAAGGCTTCATCGTTTCCATTTATCATACTTGAGTCGTGTGGGCCTTGACAAGGCCCATCTCCATCACTAAACGTATGCATGCTCAGCACGGTTGCATCACAGCTTCTTGAATGTCAGTAAGCGCCTTATGCCGGAGGATTCTTGTGACAGTTCGGGGGAGTGTACAAGCTGATCATGCCCGTTGAGCTTAGAAGGGACTGACTTGCTTAGGTAATGTGCGAATATTCAAAGAAAGTATGCGGAGATTCGAGGATTTTTAGACTAGTATGCAATTTCACCATGTTGACCTACTGATGGGTCCACTTTGCATCTATAGCTACGCGGACCGGACGTACATGAGTTGGTATTTGCACTGGACTCATATTAGAGTCATAACCCGAGGCAGCTGGGCATGCGATACATGTAAATCACGATATTCTCGGCCTCCCAGAAGCGGGTGTAAATGTTGTTAAAGTATTTTTCATTACCTTGCTATTATATTTTTATGATCATATACTAACATATTATTTTTCTTAATTTCATTCTAATGACCCGTACGTAATGACTCCTCGATATCTGTTATTCTGGCCCAGAACACATCTTGATCCGTAGATGCGAGCAGGTGGAGACATTGTATCGACTTCTTGCCGGGGCCGAGGAGGTTGCCGGTGTGCGTCAGTCAGATGGATCGATGGTGGGGCAATCCCGGCTAGCTCGGCCGAGGCGTTCATCTGCCCTCGGCGTAAGCTAGCATAAACATCCGAGTTAAGTACGCTGAGATGAAGAACAAACCTTCGGGACAACCCGAATGATTAGTTTCATGATTGTATTTTCGGATATTATAAATGATGTTTTTGTATACACTACGTTTTTTTTAGATCCGATTTACACTCGTTTTTATGTTATTTAATTGATTATTTAGTCGTTTTACATGTATTTAGGCATATATGGGTGTATTTTTGTGTATTTGGATGTATTTAGGTGTATTTCTATGTATTTAGGCATATGGGTGTATTTTGATGTATTTAGTTGTATTTAGGTGTATTTATATGTATTTAGGCGTATATAGGTGTATTTTTGTGTATTTTGATGTATTTAGGTGTATTTCTATGTATTTAGGCATATATGGGTGTATAATTAATTACAAAAGAATGAATTAAATAATTAATTACATAAGAAATAATTAATTATCTAAAAATGAATTAAATAATTAATTACATAAGAAATAATTAAATAATTAATTCTTCAAAATAAATTAAATAATTAATTATATAACAATGAATTAAAGAATGAATTAAAATAATATAGCAGCGTAGGCGATCAGGGCGACTACTAGAAATACACCTAAATTTTATGGGGAATTCCACTTGTTGTTTTCAACGCTTTATTTATAGAGTTAAACACGACCAGCGTTTTTATAATTTTCAAATCGATAATTATAGTAGCGTTTACTACTTTATACATTATGCAAATTGGAGAAGTAATAAGTTAGCGTTTACTCGTTCCTGTAACGAGACATGATTCCGTGCATGGCGTGACATACATGATTCAAGCAAAATCGAATTATTTCAAACAAATTTGTTCTATGTTTGCTATAAAACAAGCAAATTTGTTCCCGTCATTAGCTATAAAATAAGCAAATTTGTTCCCATGCTTGTAAGAAAATAATCGTAAACCCCGATTGGCTTGTTTTGCCCTGACTCGAATCTAATTTGCTTCTTTAGTGTCTCCCAAGTTGCACGCAAAAAATGACTTGATTTGACAAGCAACTTCCACGTAAATCAATTGAAAGCGACCGAATTTGTCCCATGTTTATCACAAAACAAGCGAATTTTCCAAATGATTGTTTCGAAACTGACGAATTCACCCCATGTTTGTTTGAAAACAGCCGAATTCTCCTCATGCTTATATACCAACAAGTGAATTATCTATTTGCTTATAAACACGCAATCATTTCAATTGCTAACATATTGTCTTACGCCCGTTTCTTCTCCGTCTGACTCCGTTTGTGTTTGTTTGGAGCTTGATAAACAAATATATCATTTCGTAAAATTTAAAATACTTCTACATGGGTATATATCTTAACAAGCGAATTTCTATACTAAGCGAATTTAGATCATGGTTGTTTATCTTATGTTTATTAGACACCAACCAATGGAAATTATATGTTATGTTTGGATTTTTGAAATGTTATGTATTAAGATTATTTTTATTAATTGCAAGAGTTATTTGTCAATTATGAATTGAGATTATGTCTTAAATATTATGAAATTATTGAGATTATGTCTTAAATTATGCAATTGTAATAATTATGAAATTATGTCAATTACGAAATTATGTCAATTATGAATTGAGATTATGAAATTATGTCAATTATGAAATTGTAATAAATTGTGTATTAAATATTATGAAATTTATTGTTAATATTTCGAATTGTGTCAATTATGAATTGTGTAATATTAATTATAATTTCGAATGTTAATAATTTCGAATTTTGATAATTTCGAATTTTGATAATTTCGAATTTTGATAATTTCGAATGTTGATAATTATTTATTGTTAATATTTATTGTTAATAATTTCGAATGTTAATAATTTCAAATTTTGATAATTATTCGAATGTTGATAATTAATGTTAATAAGTTTGAATTTTGATAATTTCAAAAATTAATAATTAATGTTGTGTATTTCGAAATTTGTGCTAATATTTTCTCGTTTAGCATTCTGCAAGGCAATGCGTGATAAAATTCTGGCATCTTTCACCAAAAACGAGGTGGAAACAAACAAATTAAGTACATGTTTATAAGAAAACGAGCGAATTATTTTCATGTTTCTTAAAAAACAACCGAATTAAGTAGATGTTTATAAGAAAACAAGCGAATTAGGTATATGCTTATTAAAATATAAGAACTAAAATAATTTGTTTTAAATAACAACTTTCTTATATATATAAGATGCATGTATATTGTATTTGTTAAATCACCACCATTAAATTTTATATCGAACTTCTCTGGTTTTATCAAAATTTTAAACTATGAACAATAGCAGCGGAGGCTAAATCCGTTTACGGTTTTGGTATTGGTAAAGGATGGTAAATATTTTTTCATTTTGTCGATTTCTTCCATATTTACTATTTTTTCTAACTAATTAATTGATCTGATAGTTTCTATCAAGTGCAGGGAAAATGTTGATGTAATGTCTATCTGCGTAAAATAAATACATCCCATTGGGCCTTGTTGGTGTATAGTTGTAAGCTTTGTCGAGATAAGATGTGGAATATAACAACATCAAGTTAGCTAAAATTTTATCAAGTTTTCTAAATCGTCGTAACTACTTGCGTATAAACTTGAATATCTATTGTAGTGCGGTCTCGGTTCGAATTTCGGGGATTACTTATCGGAAGGATTTCAAGAAGCGTTTTTCGGAAGGCGTGGCGGCTTGATGTGTGTAATAACCATTCGTGCTAATATTCTTGTAATATTATACTAGTTGCTCGGTGGATTATTTTAGGAGAAATAAAAATTCAGTTGAATAGTTGAAAATACAACGAATCGGTCGGTTGGTAGTACATTTTGGTATTTAAAATTTTAAAGTTGTAATTGAATGGTAATGATATTATTTGGGTGGTAATATAATTTGAGTGTATAAATGTTTGATGTTTGGAGTTGATTGTCGAGATAAGTTAAAGCGAGAAGTATCGGTGAATTAAACAATCGGGTTCACCATATAAAGTTAATGGGCGTGTAAAACCCAACGAAACCCCGAGAAGGATGGAGACTCACTTTTTCTTAACCTGCTTTTCACGTGAACCGATGGAACTTCACTCCCCCCAAAATTTCTTTCTTGATTTCTCCTCCATCTACCAGCTTTGGGCCTTAAAATTTTTGGATAGGCTTCCCGCAAATCGTCCTCGCGTTTGAGTAAAGGTTGATCTTGTTGATATTTTGGGAGATCGCCCAAGTTGACTTTTAGTTGACTTATTGTAATTTGATTTTATTAACCGATCGATTCTTGGGTTCTAAATTAGTTATTCTTGAGTTGAAATATCGTGTTTGATGTGTGGAATTTCGGACGTTTAGAATTAGATTGACTTTTTGAAATTTTGGGTTGACTTTGGTTTTATGAGGATATTATTGAATATAATTATTTCTCTGACTTGCCCAGATTATTATATAGGGAGTTGATAATAATCGATGTTTGGTGTAGAAGTGTTGTTATAGGCGGAGTTGACTTTCGAGGTTGATTTTGGGTTGACTTTTTTCTAAAATGTGGTTGATAGTATAAATATGTTATTGGACCGTTATTGTGAATTTAACTAGGTGAAATTATGAGTATTAGGTTGTTGGGAAGAATATAATGTTGAAATTTGTTTAGTAGATTTTGGTAATGTCGGACTTTGGGATTAGAGGTTGTTATAAATGAGTTTGAGTATTTGGAAAAGTTGATATTTTGGGTTGATTAAGAGTGGTTGAAAATGTTAGTATTTTGGTTAAGGCATTGACGATTATGGGATTTACTCGGGATAGTTGAAATTTGTCATTTAATAATCTTTGAACATAATTAGCCATCTGTACTTAAGTTATCAATTTGTAACTAAAATGATTGAAAAGTCAGGAATTTAATTAAGATAATGATTAAAATTGTTGCGAGTAGTAATTATAGTTTCGGGTGTTTTGATTAGATCTGCGGAGCATTAGGAAAACCTTTGAGATGTCGATTAGGCAGGGGCGTTCTTATTCTTAACAGGTGAGTACAAATGTCGCGATGGGGACCACCGTATATATTATGTTATATTTTTGCACGTGTTTTTGTCATGGAACTATTTTTGACATGTATGTTAGGTGATTATGATTTATATTATGATAATTGTGATTATGATTCATATTGTGAGAAAGTTGTGAATTGATTCATGTTATGATATTGTGGTGGCGTTGAAGATTGCTTGAGAGTAAGTACTAGCAAACATTTTATGTGCTGTGTTATGTGGCATCGGCATTTCGATTACGTGGCCTTATCGTATTTGTTGTATTTATGTGGCCTTGTCGGCCTTGTTGTATTCTATGGCCTTGTCGACACTTTTTTGTAATTTTAATGACCTTGTCGGCCTTGTTGTAATTATTGGCCTTGTCGGCACTTTTGAGGTATTTTAAAGCCTTGTCGGCGGTTGTGAGTGATTTATGATTGTGAGATGTTTTAGGCGTGATGCTTGGATATTGTTTGGGAGTAGAGTAGTTGGTTTGAGAGGTGTTGGTTGGAGTTATGCGTGACTTTGAGGTGAGCAGGTATTAGAACATGACCACATAGTTAGGATGATTAGGGGTTAGGTATAAGCCCCGCTGCGAGGATAGCCATGACGCGATTAACTTATCTTCGGTATGTGCGTGGAATCTATTATCAACTTTGCTATATGCATTGTTGGTGTTGGCCTTATACTTCGGTATATGTGCAGTGTGAGATCTGTTATCACTTTGCTATGTGCATTGTTGGTGTTGGCCTTATACTTCGGTATAAGTGCGATTATGATCTATTAATACAAGCTGCTATGGGCATTGTTGATGTTGGCCTTATACTGGTATTTATAAGTGTAGTAGTTATTAGCGATTGATCGAATTCCTGCTTGGTGGAGACGGATTGGTATATCTGGCGTTAGATGGTGGTATATTTTGTGGAGATATAGAGAGATAGAAGGTGATGACTAGAGTTATAGTCGTTGTTGAGTCTCACATGATTTCATTACGAATTGTTTGTGTGTGCCTTATTGGACAGCAATATATCTTCGCATGTTATACTGAGACTTCTTTGGAATCTTGTTGTATGACCTTATTAGATAGTACGGGATAGATATATATATGTATTCATGTAATAACTCGTTCTAAACTTACCAATATTATGTTGATAGTATATAAGTTTAGGTGGAGTATTTCGGGGTGAAATTAAAATTTCGAAGTTGAGTAGTAGAGAATTCAATAATCGGTCGGTTGGTATATTTAGGTTTGTGGTGGGACCAGGAGATAGTATAAATAATTTTGGAATAATATAAATATATTGAGATAGATATAGAGATGAGTAGTAATATATGTAGGGAATAACACAATGGAAATCGGTTTAGATTTGAGATTTAAGTGCGGAAGGTGTAAGATGCTTAGAAGCTAGAGATGGAGCTTAAATTTCTTCCCTACAAATATCCCTTTCTGCTTGCATTTATCTTGTCATAAATCGATTCCCACTCTTCTTTCACACTCTTTTGTTTGAAATTTCCACTTTCCCCACTCCCCTCAAAATTTTCTTACGCCTACCATTCGATTGTAAACCAAACTCGAGATCAAAGTGGTGGATTTGCTTACTCCTGCATCATCTGCATCATGCTCCCAGGTAAGAAAGATCAAATCTTTTGAGATATTTCTTGAGTTTTGAAGGATTGAAGCTTTATGGGATTTTGTTGACTTTTAGATCTTGAATTTATTATGGTATAGAAATGTTATCTATGTATCGTATATGGGATTAGCGGTGATTTTGAGTGATTATTGGGGTTAGAAAGTGGGTGTAAGTTGAGGGTTGACTTTTATTGACTTTCTTAAATTAACTTTAAGTGAAATAATATGAGTTAGAGGACTTTAATATAGTTGTTTTGGGTATAAATTATTGGTTTGGATATGGATAGGTATAGATTGGGTTGAAAGTTTGGGGAAAGTTCGTATAGCATTTAAGTTTGAATTGGAGGTTGTATTTAATGGATTAATTAGTTGTCAATTGATTGTTGGATTGATTAGAATGTCTTTAAAAGTGTTATTGTTGGGGTAATAAGGAGATGACGAATAATGTGAGATTTTCTGAAGTTGGCGATTAGAAATAGTTATGTTGGAATATTAAAAGTGTATACCAATCTTGGGGATAGGATGATTGCTAAGAGTTGTAAATTTGAATCGTGAGACGTGGTATAACACTCGGGGATTATATAGATGTTAAGAGAGGTTATTCTACGGGATGTGTTATAATGTATAATTTCTTTGAATAGGAGTTGAGCTTTAGATGTGAGGCTGCCTAGAGTCATCATTAACACTTTTGGGCTCGAGGTGAGTACAAATCTCACGATGGGGACCTTTTATATATATATTATGTTATATATTTTGCATGTGTTGTCTTGGGACTGTCGAGTATGTGTATTGTGTAATTATGATTTATATTATGAAATAATTGAGATTATGATTGATATTATGTGTAAATTAGAGTTTATGATTCATATGATGAAATAATTGAGATTATTATTTGTATTATGAGATAGTTGTGAATATGATTCATGTTATGAGATTATTGTGTGTTGTGTGTTGTGTGTGTGGTTGTGTGTGCTTTGTGTGTGGGCGTGTGTAGATGTGCTTTGGTGCCTTGTGTGTTATTTGCGGAGTGGTGGTGACCACTTGTTGAATAGTAGGATTCATTGAGCCTATTTTGAAGATAAAAATTGTTTAATGGCGAACTAATCCGTTTCGGTGAACATGTATTCGGGTTTATTCCTAAATAAGTTCCAAGAGCTGAAATTATTGTCGGGAAATTCGGAGGCTCGTTGATGAGTGAACAAGCATGAAACCTTTCGAGCTCGTGTTCTTCTTTTTATAAGCGTTTGTAAAGGAAACTCTTTTTAAGTATTTTGTCGTTTTTAAATTTGAGTATAGACTTTGCCATTTTAAACTTAATTGTGTTTGAAGAAGCGAAGGTCCGTAGTTTGAATCTTAGAGTATAGATTGATTCATAGTTAAGTCACCAAATGAATGGCCGTGTGACATTCGTTTTAGAGAATTAGGCTTTGAAAACGTCATTATTTTTAAAATTGGCCTTTATGAACCGCCGAGACCCCGCGAGAAGGGTCTCGAATTCGCGGTGTCGAGACCACCCGAGATTTCCAGTGCCGATAGGGAATATCCCCGATGATCGAGACCACAGACTTTCGATAAGGTACAGGCGAGAACATAGCGTTGCCTACAGTCGTCGGCTCGTGAGGCTACACGGCAGTACCGATAAGTCCTCGCGGGCTACTTCAGCTCAAAATTTGTGCACTATATATAGCCCCCTCT
This sequence comes from Lithospermum erythrorhizon, assembly GCA_019722365.1. Classification (NCBI taxonomy): domain Eukaryota; kingdom Viridiplantae; phylum Streptophyta; class Magnoliopsida; order Boraginales; family Boraginaceae; genus Lithospermum; species Lithospermum erythrorhizon. The sequence continues at coordinate 52,875 of JADFUC010000881.1, read as the reverse complement.
TTTTCAAAACTACTAAAGAACTTTGCAACTATTTGAACCACAATTTCGAAGCGTTTATTTAACGATAAGCAAAGGCAAAAGTCATAGCTACCGCATTTATTGCCATAATCTTTATTGAGAGTTTCCCAGTTGTGTGACAATTCATTCCTTCTCGAGCATTTATTGTTTTGAGTGAAATCCTTTGTGGGAGGCGTAGAGTTCTTGATACAGGTTGAGTAGTACTTTGAAATCCTAAGAGTGTGTTCTTTGGGTTCCCGATCTAGGTTGATTGGGGTTGAAATCCTTAGCCGGTAGCTTGGGTCATTTAGTGGAGACTAAGTGTTTGATAATAGGCTTGAGAGAAGTTGCTTGTGTGTAATCAAACATTTCTTGGTATCTTTGCCAAAATCCCGAGGTTGGAAAGCCGACGGTCGAGCAGTAGGGGAACCGAAGCTCGCTAATATCTTGTGTATTGTATTTCTTCTTCTTTACTCTTTACCTTCAAGTCATCGTTATATTATTACTAATCATCTTGTTGTTTTATTGTTGACTAATCATTCTCGAGCTTAGGTTATCGAGATTTATCGCGTCAAGTATATTCTTATTATTTTGTAATTCGCGTTGTTAAATTAAAACTGAAAAAAAGGGAATAATTTAACGTGAAACCCTTTATTCACCCCCTCTGAGGTTGAATCTAGGCTAGCAAATTGGTATCGAGGCTCAAATTGTTCTACGTAATTAAGCTTAAAATCTTGTAGAAAGGATCGTGGGTAATGCTTGGGAATATTGGTAGCTGGGAAGCTTTTTGTGTTGAAGGTAGGTCGAAGTGCGAGGCCACTTTGTTTGCTTGACGGATCAAACTATGATTATTGGTGCAACGTTCAAGTATAAATTATGCAAAACACATACGACTACAAATTATGGAGAATAATCATGGTCCGCTCGTTTCAATGAAGTATCAAATTAACTGAGCCGGAGCTCGTAGAATTTGACCAAGTGGAAGAGGTAACGCATAAGAGAATTGGGCGCCGCCTTGATAGAAGTTCAATGGAGGATGTGGATAAAGAAGAGGATGGAGTACTAAGGGATGAGGAACTCAAAAAGGTGGAGTTAAATTCCAAGGCCATCCATGTTCTCACTTGTCACGATGTGTATGGAAGAATATGCTCGAGTTAAGGGATGCAAGTCGGCCAAGGAAATATGGGACTTGTTAGAAACCGCTCACATTGGTTCTAGTCAAGTGAAAACCACGAGGGTCCGACTTTTGACAAGGGAATATCAAACCTTCGAAATGTATCCGGGAGAGTCCATCAAAGATATGCATCAAAGGTTCAATACCATTATCAACAACTTGGATTCTCTAGGGAAGACTTTCTCCTTGGAAGAAGTAAATGGAAGAATCATAGAAGCCGTCAATCGAGGATTCGGCCAAAGGTTTGTGCAATCAATGAAGCCAAAGATATCGAGATTCTTCCCGCTCAAGAGCTCATTAGTTTCCATGAAAGCCGAAGAGGAAGTCTCGCATGAAAACGGAGGCTCGAAATAAAGGGAATGAAAGTAGCTCTTTGTAGCAAAAGTACAAAAAATTCATGAGAAGCGAAAGTGACGAAGATAGTGAAAATATGGCCATGCTTGCTAGAAACTTCAAAGGTTTCTCAAGTTCAAAAGAGCAACAATGATCATGGTGTAAGCTTGAGATATGGTAATCCGCGAAGAGGAATGCGAAGGCAAGGCGAAGGGAAAATCAAGAGATCACGTGCTTTGAATGTAGCGAAGCCGGACATTTCAGGTGGATTGCTTACGTCTAGCCAAGAGGTCCCCAACCCAATAAAACTTTTAACAAGGCCACTTGGGATGTGAATCCGGAGGCGAGTCCGACTCGAGTGGAAAACTTGCGGCGTGGTGTGTGCCGTAGCCGCGAGGAGCTTCGATGGAGGTACCTCTTAATTCTATTTCTCCCTCGGATGATGACCTCACTAGTGAGTAGTGAAATCAAATAGTGATTTTGAAGAGCTAAGCAACAATTATAACGAGTTATTAGAAAGCTTTGAAAATTGCTTAAAAGAATAAGAACTTAAAGAGCTAATAAAGGCATGGCAAAACAACTCTCTTGAGAATGAGATTGCTGTTAAAGCAGTTCAATTTGAAAAATGGCAGTTTCTTGAAAAATTGGGCTTAAACAAAATCTTAAAAGATTAGGTTGGAAAATGTTGAACTCAAGAAATCTCTATTCCTTTAGTGAGAACAAACAAGGATTAAAATGAAATTCTTGAGGCTGGCGTTGTCGACCAACAAAAGAGGTTAGGCTATTCAAATGGCTCTATCGCTCACAATGTCGACTTCATCATCAGGTATTAAATTCGTGGGCATTTCGCCGCTGTGAAAAGGAAATCATAAGTCTTGAAATGTCGTGCAAGGTTAGTGAGAATGGGCACTTATGTCTGAGTCTACAAGGGCCAAATGGATCGTAAGAAAATCCATCCTCTTACTAACCACGCAGGACCCAAATCACATTGGAGTACCAGAATGAGAAATTAGCAAATTTGTGTTGTAGGAGGGCATTAAATCGAAAAGCCTTTGGATGGTGGATAGCGGATGTTCAAGGCATATATTGGGGAGATGCACCGCTCTTTTTAAAAAGCTTGGAAACAAGGGTTGGAAAGCGTAAAGTTCGCAAACAACGAAACCGCGAAAATCACAGGGTAAAGGATGTATTGGTAAGAAGGTTGTTTCAAAATTAAAAATACTTTACTTGTTGATGGGCGTGAAGTTTAATTTGCTAAGTGTGAGCGGTGTGTGAAAATGATTATGAAGTTAAGTTTCAAAACATAAGTGTATTATTTCAAATACTTCATGTCTTCGTTTGTTGTCGTGGTTATGTCGATCGAATAATGTGTATTATGTTAATTTTGATTCGGTTAGGCGAGTAATATTTGCATAGATGTGGTACATGATGATGAGTTTGTGGCATCGTCGGTTGGGCCGTACTAGTAGTGAAATGTTATCTAAATTGCATAAAAACTCACGTGTTAGGGGCTGCCTAATCTCTCATATAAAAGGTTAAACTTTGCGATGCGTGTCGGCTTCGGTAAAAATGCATAAATCGTCGTTTAAGCCTTTAAATCTTGTTCGTCAAACCGTAATGGCAGTTGCTACATATGGACTTGTTTGGTGAGATGGATGTATTAGAGAGTTTAGGTGGCTCACAGAAATATGTTTGTTATTAGTGAGGAGGTGCTTTCGAGGTTTTGGGTGGTGGCGCTAATAAAAGTGATGCTTCGTTTAAAGAGTTTGCTAAGTTGTGTAGAAGATTCGTGAGCGAAAGGGATTCAAAATCAAGGCCGTAAGGGCGATCACGGAGGTGAGTTGAAAATGAGGGGATTCGATATGTTTTATGGGGAGTATGGAATCAGCGCAACTTTCGGCGCGAGAACACCTAAACAAAATGGAGTCGTGGTATGAAGAATAGGACTATTCGAAATGAGTACGCGCCATGTTGAATGAGCACAAGCTTTGCCAAAAAGTACTTTTGAGGGACATGCGTGGGCGCTTTGGCGTGCTACGCCATCGGCCGGGTATTTCTAAGACTATTCTTGATAAGACTCATACGAGCTTTGGTATGGTAAGATCCCCGTATTGATTACTTTAAAGTTTTTGGATGTAAAATGCTTTATTCTAAACACCAAAGATAGATTGGGTAAATTTGGCCTTCATCCCAATAGAGGCAATCTTTCTTGGTTATTCTAAAAGCAGTAAAGGCGTATATAAATCTCTACAATAAAAAGGATCGATGTGTGCAGAATCTATTCATGTTAACTTTGATGAATCTAATCCGTTTGTTAAGAGATTTGCATTAGATGAGGATGATTCATTAGATGTTAAGCGGTGCAATTCTAAAGTGATGAGCCTGAAACCAAGCATCAGCTTGAGAAGCATCAATTATGGGGGAAGGCAAACTAATAATCATAAATGACCATAAGATGTGGATGATTATCTCCATGAGGCGGACACAGAGAATGCTTCTAGGGAGGCGAGAATCATCAAGAATCTCACGGATCTGCGTTCTTGGGTGATATCTCCAAAGGAGGTAACTACTCGATCCTACTACAAATAATGTTTGTCTCCATGGTGCTTTGTATCTCAGTGCCTCTTAATATTAAACTATAAGCTCTAGAAGATCGAGTTGGATTTTATCTATACAAAAAAGAACTTGAACAATTTGAAAGATCTGAGGATTTGGCATTTAGTTGAAAAACACTTTCAAATAAAATAAATTATTGGACTAAATGGGTTTTTAGAAATAAACTTGACAGAATTGTTGTTTTAGTAAAATAAGTATGTGTTCAAGGTTATAATCAGTCAGGAAGGGTGAGTTTTGATGAAGCTTTTGCTCAGGTGGCTAAGGTTAAGGAATCATTAAATAGTATTACAGCCTTAGCCCGGTCGCATAGTTTCAAACTTCGCCCAAATGGATGTCAAAAGCGCATTTCTAAATGGTTTCTTAGATGAGGAAGTTTTTGTAAAACAACCTCGAGTTTTGAGTCAAAATTAATCTCGTCAAGTTTCAAACTAGATAAAGCACTTTACGGTTTAAAAGCAGCGCTAGGAAAGGCTTGGTATGAGGTTAAGCAGAATGGGTTCCAAAGAGGAAAGCTTGATTCAGCTTTCCTTAAAACCAAGAACAAACACTCTCGCTAGTAGTTCAAATTTATGTCGATGATATTTCGGTTCTACTAATGATTTGTTGTGTGAAGAATTTGCTAAAATGATGACAGAAAGTGAGTTCGAGATGAAGCGTGATGGGGAAATTGAATTTCTTCCCTCGGGATAGTAAAGCAAATGGTGGGCGGCATGTTATTCATAAGAAACTGGCAGGGTGCAGAAAGAGCTGCCAAGAAATCGGGATGGAAGATGCAAAGTGATCGGGAACTCCCGTATAAAGCATCAACAAAGCTAAACCGGGGCCACAGCGAATACTAGATGTCAATGGGGCAAAATACTCCCGAGGTATGATTGGTAGTCTTGCTGTCTTTACAACACAGGCCGATATTATGTTTAGTGTGTTTGTGTGCTTTCGTTTTCAACATGTCCCAAAAAGTCTCTCATCTTAAAGCGGTTAAAAGGATCATGATGCATTAGAAAGGGACAATTAGTATGGGCTTTGGTATCCGATGAGCAAGAGCTTGAACTTATTGGGATACTCGGATGCGGATTTTCTTGAGGATGCGCAGCATTAGGAAGGTACAAGTGGGACGTGTAGAGCTGTAGGACCTTAGCCTCACCTCGTGGTCTAGCGAAGCCGAAATAGTGTTGCGTGTCGGCGGAGGCGGAGGAAATATGTGGCGGTCGGGAATTGTGTTGCTTTCAGTGCTGGATGAAACAAACCTTGGAGGATTTGAGGATCAAATATGAACAAGTTCCGGTGTTATGTGACAACCTGAGTGCAAAATATTGCCAGAATCCGGTCTGACACTCAAGGACCAAGCACGTGAAATTCGTCATGGCCGTCCGGGGACCGTGTCTGAAAACATTGATCTCGAGTTCGTGAGGGCTTAGTGGTCAGCTTGCGGACATCTTCGCTTAAACCGCTACGGAGGATCAATTTAACCGCATTAGGCGTGAGCTGGGGATGCTTGATCTTTCTAGTAAGTAATTTTATCTTATTATGCCATCTTAAATGCTTTGTATGTTGTTGCGTCTTCGTGCTTAAGTATAAATATATTGTTATATTGGGATGATGACAAATGATAAAATTGTCCAAAATGGTTGTGGATTGGATTGGTTGAAGTTTGCTAAGTGGATATTAGGGATTATGATTGCGTGTCATTGTTGAAGATATTGGTGATTTGGGATGGTGGTTGTTTGCTTTAGAATTGGATATTAGCCGGTTGTTTTTGAGAGTCTAATTGTGGAGATTTGCTTGTTGGGTGTTTTGTGTGGAGCTTTTGGATGTATGAATGGTCTTTTGTGTGTGTGGGATCGAGACCTCGTGCAGTCAGATGAGGTCCCGATCACGTGGATGAGGGACTTCCGATGCTGGCCGCCGAGACCCGAAATTCGAGACCCACGAAATGCTGCCGATGAGGTCTCGTCAAAAGCTATCTCGATGCGATCGGACCCGTAGCGAGACCCCCTGCCGAATGGGTCGATGGGAGTGTTAAAGAACTTGCACATATTGTCATGAGACCCAGCCAGGGTTAGTACCGATGAGGTCTCGAACAAGAACCCATCTGATCGGACCGAAGCCAGGGGCCACCGAGGCCAGGTACCGATGGCGATTATAACCACCGATTAAAGCGCCCACAGCCGAGGGCACAAAGCCCGGGACCACAGGTCTCGAATGGGTCTCGACGTTTCAGTCCCCATATATACCGTTTTAAGTTAGTTTTTATTCGTTTTGACCACCTGATTCCGAAATTTCCAACCTAATTCTGAAAATCCGTCGCATTCGACCGTTTCCTTGTATTCATCAAAATTCACAAATTTTGCAATTAAAATTTTCTTTGATGCTTTCTTTTAACCTAAACTCCATTCCACATTCAAATTCTCTACAAAAATGGCTTAACCTGCAAACTGACCCAAAAAGAGGGCAGGACCCCAACCCAAAATCTTGAGCAGTAAATCTTATGCAGGGTGAAGTTCCTCGAATCCTGAGGCTTATGAAATGTGAATCAATTACCCTACAGAGGAGGGAAAAGTGGAAGACTTAGCGAACCCAGTATACTTGATGAAATTTCTTACTATGATGGAGGAGATTTGGAGAGATGCTTTCAGGTGCAGGAATTGGTGAGAATTTCGAAATGGGAGAAGTTCTTTTGTAAGTCCTCGATATCTTCGGGATTGGGTTTATTTCTTTTTTATGAACATGTTGTTATTCATGACTTACAGTAGTATGATTTGAACATTAAGTTGGGAGTTTGGTGGTAGATCTTTACAGTATAAATTGAAAAATTTTAAAGATGATTTGGGTTGTGGAAATGGATTTGCAATTATCTTTGTGGATAATGGCCTCCAGGAGTGATGAGGAGATTGAGTCGGCAGAAGATGTGACCGCGTGGTTGAATAACGGTCGAGGGTTTAGAAATGGTTATAGGAAGGGGGGTGGTTGATTGTCTTAGGTGCTTACTTGTTTTGCTTATACTGGTGAAGCTAGGTTTGTGAACACCTTTTGTGTCAAGTCGTTGGTTCCCGTGGGTTCTCAGGATAGGAATCTGAGTCGGTTGGTGAACTCCACGACTTACAAATTTGCTAACGTCGCTTGACGGATAAATCTACCCATTTCTTACGTTGCGCTTTCGTATGCACACGGCGTTAGATATAAGCGTCTGAGAAGGCGACGACCACTACAACTTCCGCAGGATGCTGCTCCTTGTAGCATCATGGAATCTTGGGGAGGAGATAGGGTGTTTCCGAGGGGTATGCCAAGGATTGGGGGAACGCATCGAATCACCAAAGACTACTCGGACTTGCGTGGCATGTCATGATAATGGAAGCTTTGGTGGAAGTGGGAAGCTGAAGATAGCCGAGGCAGTGAAGATAGAAGGCCATCCAACACTTATGGGAGGAAATGGTTCAGGGGAGGTAGATGACTTGGAGGATCCGGTGTTTTGGGATGATGGGGATGATGACGAGGACTTCGAGGATGATGATGATGATGATGATGATGTAGCGGGAGATGATGACGGTGGCGGTAGGTCTCCTCGGGGAAGTGAGGAGTAAAACATTTCCAAGACCACGAGGTAGAACTAAATGACATTGTTAGAAACCTTAGTCATTGAGGAATCCAGGGATTATCGTCAAAGAAAACAAGCTTAAAGATTATGTAGAAGATTATGAAATTCTCTCTTGTTTTAGCGATGAAGTAATGAAAAGTTGAAGGCCACGCAAAATAACGGCTACTTGGGATGATAGGGGGCAAGAGGTGGGCGATGGGACCGGCGTTGCGGGTCGGTACACAGGTGGTGCCTCTCCGGGGATTGGGATCGAAGACTACATCCTTGATGATGATGAGGACGTGGATGGTATGGGATCGCTTCTTTTGGCAAACTGGAGGAGTCCGAAGAGAAGATCAATTGAAGGGACTATGATGGCTTGGACCAATTCGTGTTGCTTATTTATGACTTGTTGCAGACTTGTTTTATACCCCTTTTTGGCAGTGATCTGAGGGAGAATATTTAGACTTATCTTTTGTTGGTTTACTGTTTTAGTGTTTAGTTTTACCAATACTTGCTGTTGGATTTTTTTATAATAGCTTGTGTTGGTGTTTTATTATCTATGTTAGCATGTCTTTATGTTATTAACGACTTCATTGTATATATCGTCCGTGGATGTTTTTGTTCATAAGAAAACATTGAGATCTTATGTTGAGGGGGCGTCGACATGTTTTACATTTCTTTCCCATGGCGTAAAGTCGATTTTATTATCGTCGAGGGAGTTTGTTGAATAGTAGGTTCCATTCAAGCTATTTTTAGAAGATAAGCAGAATTATTTAAATAAATCCGTTTCGGTGAACATGTATTGAGGTTTATTCCTATAAATAAGTTCGAGAGCTAGGTGATGGAAATTCGGAGGCTCGTTGATGAGTCGAACAAGCATGAGCCTTTCAAGGAGCTCGTGTTCTTCTTTGTTAATAGGCGTTTGTAAGGAAACTCTACTCTTAAGTATTTTGTCGTTTTAAATTTGTGAGTATAGACTTTTTGCCATTTAAAGCTTAATTGTGTTTGAAAAGCAGTCAGTAGTTTCAAATCTTAAGTATAGATTGATTCATAGTTAAGTACCATTACAAATAGTGTGTGACATTCGTTTTAGAGAATTAGCTTGAAAGCGATCATTATTTTGGAATTGACACTATGAACCGTGAACCCGCCGAGAGGGTCTCGAGATTCGCGATGATCGAGACCCGCCGAGACCGGGTCTCGATGAGATCTAGATGATCGAGACCACAGGCCTCTCGATAAGGTCACACTGCGAGGCGAGAACACATGGCAGTTCCTTTTTAATTAAAATCGAGGGCTCGTGAGACCTTCACAGTAAAATTAGGTCACGATCATTTAAATCAAAATTTGATAGTATATATAGCCCCTATTTCCAAAACCCACAAGAACTTTGCAACTATTTGAACCTAATTTCGGCGTTATTTCTTTGATAAGCAAAAGGCAAAAAGTCACCTTTCTCGCGTTTATTCTTCATAGTCTTTATTGAGAGTTTTCTGGTTGTGTGACAATTCATTCCTTCTCGAACATTTATTGTTTTTGAGTGAAATCATATTGGGAGCATGGAGTTCTTATTCCCAGGTTGAGTAGTACTTTGAAATCTAAGAGTGTGTTCTTGAGGTTTGATCTAGGTTGATTGGGAGTTAAATCCTTAGCCCGGTAGCTTGGGTCATTTAGTGGAGACTAAGTGTTTGATAATAGGCTTGAGAGAGAAGTTGCTTGTGTGTAATCAAACATTTCTTATTGGTTATCTTTGCCAAAATCGAGGTTGAAAGCCCGACGATTCGAGCGATAGGGAACGAAGCTTCGCTAATATCTTGTGTATTGTATTTAACTTCTTCACTTACTCTTTACTTTAAGTCATCATTATATTATTACTAATCATTTTGTTGTTTTATTGTTGACTAATCATTCTCGAGCTTAGGTTGCTCGGGTTATACGTTAGAACATATTAACATTATTTTGTAATTAAAGCGTTGTTAAATTAAAACTCGAAAAAGAGAATAATTTAACGTAAAACCTTATTACTTCCCCCTACAGGTTGAATACAGACTATAGCCCCGACCGGGAGGTTTGGTGTAGTGTGCGTATTGTGAGTAGCCAGTGGATTCGGGAGGTTTGGTGTGATGCATTGAGGGGTGTAGCCTCGGAATTCCCCGGGGAGGATGGAGGTGGAGGCACCAAATGCGATTATGTGGAGGTGGATTCACTGGTTGATGAAGCTTTGTGTCTCTTTGAGGCTGTTTCGCCCAAATGAATATCTTGTTGTTGGCGTTATAAAGTGTTATGTGATATCGTATGAGAGAACTACATGTGATTTGTGAGCAGTTATTTATTGTGCTTGAGGATTTAATGTATAGCATATATTATATATATAAGTATGAATATATGTGATGGGATCAAAGTACGTGGTATTTGTATTCACTTTCGGCTTAATAGGCGACTCCGCGATACCATGGCCGGGCGTTTTATGCCCAGGTTACAGGGGTTGATCGGCGAGGGTTGTCGAGCTACATTGATAGGCTGCAGGTTGAAGATCATAGATGAGGCGGTGGTGGCATAGGAAATCCTCATCAGTCATTTCCCTTGTGTTGTCAATTTGTATATTGAAACTTTGTGTATTATATTTCGTTGGAGATGCAGTTTGCATTACTTTCCTATGTTGTATTTTGAATTTCTTGTGTATATTTTGAGTTGTATCATTAAAAGGTGGATTTGTATTATGTTGTTTGTATATGTTGTTAGTTCGCGCGATGGACAAAGTGTATTTTTATTATTATTATTAATGTCAAATGGGGAATTAACTTTTATGTTGTCGTCATGATCGTGGAAGGCTACGGGTTAATACGGGTTGTTGATGACCCTTAAATAGCTGACGGGCACAGGTGGTTACAATTCATATTTGACATGTTGTTTAAAATTTTTCAATGGTGTTGTATGATACGTTTATGAGGCTTGTTTATTGGTAATGAGCATTAATGTGATTATACTAGATGTTATGATGAAATTATGTCGAATTAGGTTTCGGTTGATTATTGATAATATGATCGATTTTTCTTGTGGATCATAGGTTGGTGATAATAGTTATATATCTGGGATGAAAAGTTGAGTTGGTTATTGGTTGAGATAACTTTTGAATGAGGGCGTTAGGTATAAAAATTATAAACCCAGCGTTCATGCCATCACTTAAGATGATGTTGATGATATTTTATACGTGGAAGTTAGTTAAGCGTGTTAGTATATAAGTTATGATCTAACGCGATATTGATACCGTTAAGGTGAATAAGTTAAAGTAAACTAAATAAAGAATTTGGTGAGATAATCCGTCTTAAGTTATCTTGAGTTAAGATATCTTACGTCGCTTCGATTAGTATTAAGATAATGTCTGATTTGGAGAGTTCTTATGTAAACATTTAGATGTATAGGAGGTGTATGACTATAATTGGGAGTAGCAACTTAAGGTGAACTAAAAGAAATGAAGTGGTTGAGTGGTGTATGCTTGAGTTATGAGATGTTGAGATATATGTTTGAGTTGTGGTATGTTTGAATGGTATATTATATCGGTAATTAGTTATGCTTGGAAAGATAGCGATAAGAGATAACTCTTTGTGATTAAAGGTATACGTGAATAAGTTATTGACGTGATGTGAGTTATCGGTGTTAGTTAGTAATTAGAGAAAGATTTATATTGGTGAGTAGCATATAAAATATAAGCTGCTTGGGAGTATATAGTCTTTAAATAGGTAGGGTCTTGACTTATCATGTTTGTATGAGTGGTAGGTTAACTTATGTGATATTTGTTTTACTCAGAAACTTTTAGTTGGTACTGACTAGCATGGGCGGACATTTCATGCCTAGGTTGATGCGGAGATGATCAGAGATGCGTTGACCGAGTAGGCGAGTACCGCGGAGTGGCGATGGTGGCTTGAGGCACCAGCGGTCATCTTATGTGCTGGAGTTTTTGTTGTATATAATAATTATTGTTGTAAAACAAACTATTTGGTGTTGTATTTATATTATTCTTTTAGGTTATTGTGGTGTTGGTTAGTTAAACTTTAGATGGGCCGAGGATTGTATTATTTTATTATCGCGTATTAAATGAAGTTATTTTTTTGTTGTCCATCATTGGTGACTACATTTATTCGGGTTGATGACGGTCACGGCCTCGAGCGCTGGGGCAGTCGTTCTGATGTGTGACTGAGTTCGAAGCAGGAATGGTAAACAAGGATTACATTGTTCGACCGTTAGAATATGACTCTGAGTTCATTGAAAGCAAGCGAGGGCAATGAAACGCTGACAAAATTTACTTTGATGTAATAAGTAGTACTTTGATTCGATGCTCGATAAAGACCACGTTTTCACCGATATTAAATTAATGCAATTTTTTTTTTCATGTTTGATGACAAACTACCAATTTACGTTTATGTTTGTAAGGAAAGTAGCAAGTTGTCGTGGTGTTCGTAAAGAAACAAGCTAATAAATCCAATGTTTGTTTAATGACAACGAATTACTACTATGTTTGTTGTGCTATAAAGAATTCGCTTTGTTGAATTCTTAATAGGTTTAATTGACTTATTCACTATCGGTGACAATTTGCTTGTTTTTGCACAAGCGACCAACAAATTAAATCGAGGGTAATAGTAATTCCTTGGCGATTCGTTTCTTTGTTTTTGGTGTGTGTATACTTGATTCGAGGTTTTTGTTTTGTCGCTTAATTAATGTTTTAATAGATATTGCCTAAAGGCCTAAGTTCTTTATTTGTAAAATTAAAGCATCAAATTTAGAAAAATTACCTGAAACCGCTTAGTTTTATTTAAATTTAGTCGATCGGCGAATTGGCCGATATAATAATATTTAGTAAGTTTAATGGGTTGGATGGTATGGAAACGAGGATATTATTCAATGGACGCTAATCCTTTTGTCCTATTAGTAATTACTCATAATTTTATATGTAGGTTTGTTTAATATCATTTCATTGCTTATTGTAAAAAAGTTAATTATCTCAATTTTGTTTTTTTCTTCAGAAAATGATTAGTTGTTCCTCACTTATTCTCATAATACTTCAAATGTATGTCTTCTTAATTAGAAGTGAACTATCAAAACTTTATTAACAACGTAATAAGGCATATCACATAAAATTTCGTTGGAGTGGATTGGATGGATTCAAATTAAAAGAGGTGGCTGGAGCCTGGAGGCTCCTTTTAATATTTTACATTATCAGTTTATGTTCCAAGCTATAATAATAGTACTACTATATACTAGGGGGGTTAAAATGTCATTATCATTCCCACCTCATTTAGATTGAGATTTGAATGCCTTACCTTTTAAACATTGATTATGGTTATGAATACTCCAATCATCAACTACTTTTAACCCCCACAGCACACACACATACTCTTCAATCCTAATCTTACCCACTCTTCACAGTCCAAATCCCTTCTATGTTTGGTCAATTTGTCTCAGTCCCCAACGTACTTCGCTAATTTGCCCCCTATTAATTTTACTTGTGCCCACTAGAATAAGAGCAAAATAACTCACTTTGATTATTTGTGTGTCTACCTCATTTCCTTTATTTTTTAAATATATTATTTAATAATCCTGTTTATAATATTTAATTTTCATTTAAGATGAGTATAACATAAAATGTGATAAGCAGTTAAATAATTAAACTAGGAAAAGACAGAAGAAAGGTGACTACTATTTATATTACACCACTTTGAAGTGTGATGAAAATCGATTTCAAAAGAGTAATTAAGTCTCTAGATAAGATGGAGTAACCATGAACCATCACACTTTAGGTTTTTATGAAGGTTATAAGTTCTAATCATGATGTGAAATATGCAATTGCCGTTCACTCATAGTAAATTTTTATTATTATAATTTATGTTCAAATCAATTATGAATATCTCACTTATAACAATTTTGTGATTTATCAAGTATATTGGAAAACATGATTGGTAAATAACAATGCTCACATGGAATCTTTTAATTAGGCCTTCATTTTCTTTCTTTGTCAAACAAAACAACATAAATCATCAATCTTTTCACCCCCTCCCCCCAAACCAGCCTCCCCAATTTAAATCCTAAGTTGTTTCTTAGTATTTTATTTATACATATTCCTCAGCATATCTCCAAATATTTCAAATATAGTTTCCAAAAAATGAAAAATAATTTCACAATTTTTAGTTCACTATGTTGCTATTTGAGCTAATACTTAGGGTTTTGTTGAACAAATTACTTAAAAATATTCAAAAATATGTATGGGCAAAAGGGTAGAGGTGATAATAGTGAAGCTATAGTGGTGGAGCAGCCAAAAAGAAGAGATCCTTATGAGGTTTTGGGTGTTTTAAAGAACTCTACAGATCAAGAAATCAAGTCTGCTTATCGAAAATTAGCTTTAAAGTAAGTTTTTTGTAAGCTTGTTTAATTTTTATATATACCTTTTATTGCAAAAAGATTGTCTAGTTTTAAATTTTTTATGTTGGTTTTTAAAATTTTGTTCTTAAATATTTTTTTATGTATGTTGGGTGATATTAGGTGAAGAATATATCAAAAGATTGTATTTTTAATGTCATTTAGTATTGATATGATAATTTTGATTTGAGTCGAAGTTATGTGTGTCAAAGTAGACTATCTTTATGGGATGGATGTAGTAATTGGTTGATGTTCTATTTGTTTAACTGACATTTGATTGATTTGATATATCATTGAATGTTTTGCTTTCGACCATTCATTTTTTACATTAGTTAGATCTGTTATGTTTATGTCCTCAATGAGTTGTTAAAATGTAGTTTGAAATGTCTCATTTGGAGTGTAAAGATTTGAACTTTCAACTTGAATAAGGATGATCATGAGAGAAGAAATGGTGGATGCCAAAGTTTGAATGGGGGTAGAGGTGGTTCTTTCAGTGAGTTGTCATTGCCTTGCTCGTTTAAGCTGATGCTAAACGTTGTGAAATTGTTAGGTATCATCCAGATAAAAATGCAAATGACCCTAAAGCCGCAGATATGTTCAAGGAAGTTACCTTTTCATATAACATTTTGTCTGATCCGGATAAACGAAGGCAGTTTGATGCTGCTGGGTTTGAGGTTAGATATATTATGATAACCTTTTAACAGACGCTTGTGGCTTGTCATGTTAAATACCTAATATATAAAAATTCAGCCAATCACTTGGTGGCTGACTTTAAATTGTAGTAGTATCTCTGACGTAATACAGTATCACGCAGGCTGTTGAAGCTGAAAGCCAGGAACTTGAGCTGGATCTGTCAAGCTTAGGAACAGTAAATACTATGTTTGCCGCAATTTTCAGGTATGTCTTCGGCAGTCATTCTGCTTTCTGTAATTCCCATTTTTCCATGGATACTGTTTCTTTATCATATGATAGTAAATCATACTCGTATAATGTTGCATATCTTGCAAACAGTAAACTAGGTGTTCCAATCAAAACAACAGTGTCAGCTACTATATTGGAAGAAGCACTAAATGGTATGGTATCAGTTCATCCACTCCCCCTGGATCAACCTTTTAGCAGAAAGGTGTGAATTTGTTTCCTTGGTTTCAACATCATGTCCAGTGAGATGGTATTCTCAGCCCAGTTCTCTTCTTGTAACAGGTCGAAAAGCAATCTGCTCATTTCTATTCTGTTGCAATAACAGAAAAGGAAGCTCAGACAGGGATAGTTTGCCGTGTTAATTCAAGAGATAAAAGCAAATTTAAGGTATTCTAAATAAATAACTAGATCTTGTTGCAAAATATTCCTTTTCATTTAGTCATGTATCTATCTTATTAGTTCTACTAGACCTGGTCCTGGAGCATGCAACAAGGTAGCACATGTCAGCATTCTCCAGCTTCCTGCTCCTCTTTCTCGCCCTCCCATCATTTGCCTTACCTATGGCGTTAGTGGTTAGGGAAAAGAATGTTAGAAGAGTAATATGTACTTGTTGAAACTATCGATAGTCCATCCCAGAAATGGTCATATAATCAGACTATATGTATCATATATGTAGTATGATTTGATTTGTGAATGAATTCTTAGAAGTTCTAATATTTGGTTCTGCACAGTTCCTACACTCCTTTTAGCAAGTTTTGTCCAAGCCTAGTTTATTCAATGGATTCACGAGACAGCATGCTAATGTTTTTAGAAATTTATAATGATTGTTTATGCCAAATAGATAATAGTCTTTAGAAATTTGAACAAATAATTCTTTGATTAATCTCACTTGGATTGTATTCATATATCTGCACTAGAATAATTGCCGATGCATTTTCCGATCCTCACTTTTGGGCTTGGGTTTCTGCAGTTACTATATTTTGATCATGAGGAAAATGGTGGATTAAACCTTGCCTTGCAGGTAAAATTTAATATGCTGCAAAAGTGGTCTCAATTAATTTCGTATTGGGATTCCAGAAATTGCTTCTTGTTTGGCAATTTTTATCAACTATGATACTTCGCTGTATGAACTAGGCCCCCATGAGATTATATGATTTTGTCATAATCATAATTTCACCTAGTGTGTAACTTTGAAGTATTGGCAACCCATCATACTGCCAATGTTCTTGCAGGAACAATCATTCTCACACTAATTATCTCAGTTTGAAAATCTATACCTATGTCTGCACAATATGCATCCACATCTATTGTAACGACACTCACACTTCTTTCATCTACAATTGTGCAGGAAGATAGTGCAAAAACAGGGAAGGTGACATCAGCGGGGATGTACTTTCTTGGATTCCCCGTTTATCGCATGGATCACTCACATAATTCTGTGAGTGCTGATTCGTCATATCATGTGTTCTGAATTTCAGTTTATTCATCTATTTTAACTTTTCTATCGTGTCTTGTGCTGTGATATAGATGACAGCTGCAAAGGATCCAGATGCTGCTTTTTTCAAAAAACTAGATGGGTTTCAGCCTTGTGAAATAACTGAGCTGAAAGCTGGGACTCATGTGTTTGCTATTTATGGTATATTCTTTTGCTTGGTGTTCTTTATAATATTGGGTATAATTTTTTTCAAAATCTGATTGTTGTTTTTTTATCTCCTCTTTTCACTTTTATCATCACAGGTGACAACTTTTTTAGAAGTGTGAATTATACCATTGAAGTCCTCAGTGCTGAACCTTTCATGGGGCAAAAAGAGAATCTTAGGGACGTGGAAAGTCAAATTTTGACAAAGAGGGCAGAGCTTTCCAAGTTTGAAAGTGAATACAAGGAGGTCAGGATTTCACCTCGGCCTGCTTGACTTCATATAACATTACAACCCCATTTATTTGTTCTATATTGATGATTCTATGGGATTATTACTTCAGGTCTTGGCTCAATTCACGGAAATGACCAGCAGATATGCTCAAGAAATGCAATCTGTGAGTTTCATCAGGATTCTTCTAAATGCAATCTTTATGAGAGCATATTTATCTTTTTCATTGTCATGCATCTCTGCTAATCTTACAGATAGATGAGCTCCTAAAGAAGAGAAATGAAGTGCATGCTTCGTACTCGACTGCTCCCCCTATGAAACGCAGTAGTAGCGGGAGGAGCAAGAACAGGGTAGCATTGAAGGAGCCGAGCGAAGATGGTGAAGTAAGAGATAAGAAGTCGAAGTGGGACCGGATAAGGAAGAAAAAATGGTACAATATTCATGTGAAAGTGGACAGGAGAAAGCCTTGCCAATAGTGGGCGAGTACGTTTTTTTAATTCATTACAGATTCCATCTCTCCGAGTCTTCCTTCAGTATGCGATTTGTAATGATTTTCAGATTATATTAAAGAAACATGGGAAATCGACTTGATTGTGTCGCTGCAATAACTGTTGCCATCTAGGTACCAATTCTGGATGTAGTTCACCACTCCAAGTTCATATAGAGGCATCGAGCGCAGACAAATAAAGAGGCATCTGGTGGAAGAGTACGCCATGAAAGCAATGTAGCTTAGTGTATCTTAAAGTATCTACATTTTTTCTCCCTATTTTTCCTTGTTATTCTTCTGAGATATACTTGACTACGACCAATTATACCTGTAAATCTGCCACTGTATTATGAAATAATTTTTTCATTCCTGTTGGATGTTTTACTGGTGTTCTTTCATCTTTGTCATCATGTTGGAGATACTTTGGTCTATTAAAATAATCATTCATCCCATAATCTCCTTTTGAACTTGCATGATGATAAAACGAGTTGAAAGCTGGCTTGAGATGTCCCTTTGAATCATTCATTCACCTCCTGCATTCCATGGGTTAAATGGTTGATAGTGCCTTTTATACATCGATTTCAATTTAAATGGTTAGTAAACTATACTTGTATTCCTCATAATAGAAATAATTAACCCAAACATTGATTTATTTCCATAATATCAATTTTAATATTTTATTACAAAAAAATCTAAGGTAGAGGTACTATAAAACTACACCTTCGTACGCATCGAAATTAAGAATCTAATCCAACTATAATCTTGTCCCTCAAAACTAAAGCTGCTGCATCAAAACAAAGGTAGTATTTTCTCAATTATTCTTAAATAATTATTTTATTTGCTTAACGATCTGCATTAGTTTCATCCTTGGATCTGCATTTTGTTCATGTTTCATTATAATTGTCCAACTTTTTTACTACTTTTTTTATTTGTAATTGAGAATTTTGTTTGAGATTAATTTATCCTATCAATTTTGATCTATCTGACTTAGTTTTGAATGTAAGAATCGATTTAATATATTTTTTAATTAATTATTTTGATATTGTACCGAATATATAAGATAAAAGAATGTGTTGGCACTTTGTTGTTATTCAATAATGCTTCTATTTATTGAAGTGTATATTGGTTTATTTTTGTTGATTTAATTTGTTAATCTTTAGTGCAAATTGTGCTAGTTCTTGCAACTTGTGCATTGAGAAAGTAGAGGGCTCTTTTGTTTGTGCTGAGGAGCTATATATAACTATTAACTTGAAATGGCTGAGCAAAATGGAAAGCAAGGTTCGATCAAAGTTACTCAGCTTCGCCCTTTAGATACAGGGGTTACTATCAAAGTAAAAGTTGTAAATACGAAAGTGATTGCTCCAAGAGGCCGATCACAAGGACGCTTTGCTGAGGCATTGGTAGGAGATGAGACTGGTATCATTGTATTCACTGCCAGAAATGATCAAGGTATGAAAGATTGTTGGAACTAATTAGCGTGGATAATAAATGATATAAGGAATCTAGAGTTAAGATACGTGAAAATATGATGGGTAGATGTTGCACTACCATATACATTTATTTGTTAGCTAACGATCTCATTGGTCATATGATTATTATGATCTGTTGTGTAGTCCTACTAAGGTTATACTTTTTTATGCCATCTTAAGAGTTAAGACATTGTAGTACACTACTAAAATCTACAGGAAACTTGCTACTCGAAGCCATTTGCTACTATAACTGTACATATTACTTTGATCTGAATTTTGAAGCTCATAGCTTGAAAATGTTTTGAGAAATCAACTTCATCTTAAACTTGGTAACTTTTGCTTTTATCAAGTGTTATGGAGGCAGGAGGCTGCACGTTCTCCGACCTCATGTGTTTTAATAATTGTAAAGTTGTAAGCTTGTCCAAGAGGGATATTTGATATATTGGATCCTTGATGGTGCATGTTTTTCTGTCCGTGGACTTGCCTGTTCCGTTCTTGTGATTAGTTTATGAAGAATAGAAGAAAACTTTGGAATCATAGTTAGTTTGTATTCTGGAATAGCCCCTGTGATTTTGCTAATGAAATGGTTTCTAAACTGCAGTGGATTTGGTGAAAGAGGGGAGCACCCTGCAGCTGTCAAATGCAAAGATCGACATGTTCAAAGGATCAATGAGGCTTGCAGTGGACAGGTCAGGTAAAATTGAAGTTGCTGAGCCTGCCAATTTCTCTGTCAAAGAAGAGAATAACATGTCCTTGATTGAATTTGAGCGTGTTGATGTTGTTGTGTGAGTATTGTTTGTCGATAGCAAACAATAAGAACCATTTTCTCGAAAGTTATAAACATATGGGTTTGTATTCACCTCTGGTAGAAAGGAGTAGACTCTCAGGAAGATGAGCATTTTTGTTTCAGATGTAGAATGCATTTGTTTTGCTTGTTTTGTGGATTCTAAATGGTTTGTAATTGTGCCTGAAATTATCCTACTTATGTTAAATCATTTTTGTCATAATACTATATTTGTGCATGTTTCTTGTTATTTGCAATACTGGTCGGAACTTAACCGATTCACTGTTTGGATTCATTACCCCGACAGCCCAGAAATTTAAAGACTACCGTGAGGTTATATACTATTAGAAGGCAAACGTAATATGAGGATAAATCAGTCGAGATTAAACTTATGGAAGCGCGGGGCTGGTGTAGGAAGATTAGAGTGGATAGGTTTATTTTCGAGTGGTGGAGGGGAACTGGAAGAGAGTTGGCCATGAAAGCAATGTAGAAGGATTTGAGAATGTTGGATTAAGTAGGAAAGTTAATAGTGTCATTCTAAGTTGGAAGTTAATCTATTTAGAAACACACTAGATGTTGCACTCATAGATGTATCTAGCTTAGCAGCAAACGTCAAAGAACTCTGTTTAGATATGAACGATCTTGTTAATTAATTTTGTTTGTCAATAGAATCTGAGTATGATCAAACTCGTGATTAAATCAGATTCATACTAATGCATACCAAGAAAATTCTCGCATATACAATCAAAAATATTTTACAAGCTGTATAGATTCATAATTTAACAAAGAAAGCATACTAACAATCAAAGATTTGTCGCTTTTAAATTACCACCTCCTCTTATTAATTCTGGTAAGCCTTCTTAATCTTTGCTGACATTGGCTGCTTTTTTCTTCCAATTACTTGTCTCAATGTACACAATTAATTGGTATATGAATTAATTAAATTTTTATTTGTTTGCCTAATTCGACGTATTGGTTATAATATTGCCGATTATTCCCTGGGTATCGCTGGCCGCATTCCGCAGGACGGAGCTTTTCAAAATTGAAGTTGTTGAAGTACTACATGCGTTCTTCAATGTCCCGGGAAAGACTTAATGGGTTGGTGGTGATAGCAATCGAGAATAGTTTTTTTGGCGGTACCAAATACTTAATACTGACACGATTTTGTTTCAGCACGCCAGTAGAATATTCTCTACTTTTCAAACGAATTGCTTTTACTATCGCTAACAAACTTTGAATGAATAGCCTATATAACCCGATTTTTATATTTTATACTTTATTGCTTTGTTTTTATTAGCATATTAAAAGCGCCTCATTTTATATTTTCTACACAAAGTTCTCTATTATTTCGCATTTTCCCTCACTAAACTACTTATTATTTTGACATTAAAAATATATTACTCCTATGTTTTGTTCTTGAAATACTCCATATATGTTAACTTGAAGTTCATTAAACAATTATAGTATATTATAATTGTGTGAATTTTGAAGGGTAAAATGCAATTATTAGGTTAAATAAACACGGAGATAATATAAAGCTTGCCAAGGTGCAAGTGTGCAACATACAAGATAAAGTAAATCACTTGTATATTATTATGTGAAGGCACGTCAACAGAAGGACCATATTTAGATTAAACTCCTTACAAATCTCAGATAGAGAAAAAACGAAATGATGGAAAAAAGAAATGATGTTTACACACAAACATTTGAATAGAAACAGAGAGAAAATATGGGGGATGGAGAAGGACATTCAAATCCTCTGTTTGATCACAAAGAAGGAAATGATTGAGGCAACAATGGCGAGTGCTATGGATGGGAATGAAACAGCAGCAGGCGATGTAGGGGCGGCTGCTGGTTCGGCAGAGTGGTCATGGCCGTCATGAGCAGCAACGACAGCCACCAAAATGGCTAGACAAGCAAACAAAACAGCTGCAGAAGATCTTGAGGCCATATTGCTTGCAAATAATGCTGATGGATTTGAATGGTTTTGTTTGTCCTTGATGCAATATTTGAAACCTATACAACTTATATATATACTACTTGAGTTCTACATTTTATTGTTGTTAGTATTTCACTTATTTGACCTGGTTGATGTTGTACATGAGTTGTACTACTATTGTTAATACATTTGACTTGGATTTTTTAATGTTGTACGATAAGATGGTTGTAACTTGTAAATGTACTGATTCTATATGACTTAGAAATCGAAAGCAACTTGCAATAATGACTACAATATGCTCCCAACTTGGTGTATTTGATTTTTCTTGTTGGATTAGTTGACTACTATTTTTTTTTTTTGGAAATGGGTGTTCAATGCATTGTTTAGGAGTTTATATTTTGGTGAAAATGAAATATCTTCCATATATTTATGCCAAAAAATGATAGAGTCAAAGTCAGTAAGCCTTGATTTTCATTTTTGAAGAGCTTGTTTTTGTACTATCAGATTAAAATCAACGGTAGGTGAATAATAATTTAGTTAGACCGTGTCCCTTCAATGATAATGCTTAGTAACATGCGGGCAACTTGCATATAGTACATATGGTGATGGCCACATCTTAATATTCACAATTTTAATATTATAAAACTATTTTTAAAGCATTTAATTTAACTATATAAATTTTATATTTATTGTAATAATAAATAATTAAGAATTAATTAATAAAACTATAAGCACGATTTTCGAAAACGACAATCATTTCTTATCGGGCGATGACATTTATCTATCGACATTAACTGGGCTTATCAGAGGCCATTTGGTCAGATGGTGTGACGCGGTTTACGACCTCTTAGCGAACCGGCTGCCTTAACAAACCGGCCGCCAAGCCTTAACAAATCGCCGAGGCAAAATTAGGGGAATTACTTGCCTCTTATTCTACTTTACTTTTTGCAGACTGTCATACTAATCTAATTTCCGCTTTAAAATCGCATGTACATGTTATATGTTTGTTAATTTTTATATTATTATTATTTAAAGTAGCTTAAACGATTTGGTATACTTATCGAAATATTATAATTTTTATATATTGTAAAATAAAATTTTGTATCAAATAACATATTGTTAAAATAATATTCATTACTATATTACAAAATAATTTGATTATATATGTAAATTTTATTAATTATTATATTATGAAATTCTATTTAAAGTTAAAGTTTTTTCAATATATTAATAAAAGTACAAATACATTAATATACTAATCTTTAAATAATTAACTAAACACTATTTCAAGAAATAAATTAAGAATTGTGACTACCTATTGATTTATAATATATTAAAAACTAGTAATATGTTTAGTTCTACTTAGTTCATATAAAAGTTATTTAAGATTTATATACATAAAAAACACGCCGGGATAGATTAATATAGTTATTTGGAAACTATAAAAGTTGTTTGGCCAAGTTATATGATATTATTCTAACTTATAAATTATTATTAACTTTGAATTTGTTCCAAACCCTCAAGTTATTTTCAACTGCTGAGTTTATTCTAAACCCTTGAGTTTAGTATTATATAATATTTACTTTGATAATATATTATTTATAATAAATTACTTTATCAGATAAAGAATGATATATTAATGCATGTTGTGTTTCAGATTCATATAATATTCAATACTAAATAACTTGTAATGATGAAATAGATTAGTTTCAATCATTTCTTGAAATATTTTTTCAATTACAAATAAACTTTATTGTTTATAGAATAATATATTAATGCATTTTATACTTGTTAGCTAATATATTCAATATTATATTCCACATTAACCGATAATATACAATGCGATTATACTTGTCAATAATATATTCAATACAATATTCCCTAATATCAGATATATAAAGAACGTGGTACCTTTTAGTATAAACGGTACCACATTAATACCAGGAAAAATGTTTCCTCATATTAACGTGGTACCCTTTATTATAAACGATATCACATTAATACCAGTAAATATTTTCTCTCTAAGATAACGCCGCATCAAGCACATTAAACCCGCACTGCGCTTATAAGCAAGCATTTATGGACCCCAACCCAGCCCAAATACCCACCAAATTTTGTTACCAAACCAAAGTTCCCCGCCTCTGCCCAATCTCGGCTTCCACGACTTCTTACCGCATTCCGCCAAGCCATGGGCCCGTCGAACGGACCGAATAAGTGGGTCGGGCTCACTGACGCCCGGTGGGGTTCAAGTAGACAAATTGAGTTAGAGAGTATCCATAGGGTCTAGACGGGTTTCGCTATACTTGGATCGAATTGTTTCAAAACCGAGTTGGACTAAGATTGAACTTAAGTAACATGTCCAAAATCATGGACTAAGATTGAACTTAAGTAAATGGAACATATTCTCTAATAAATTGTGAAGAACACAATTTACGACCCCAGGTTCAAAGAGACTTCATTCAGGACTCATTCCTTTACGAACCAACCTACAAGCCAAACTTCAAAACGATTTCATTATGTATCAGCTCCAATCATAAATTTAACGAGCCGAGTTCGGGCCGGTATAACCTAATCCCGGAACCTTTTGGCATTTTCCTTCACCCTATAAACAAACCGACTTGCAACCTTGCAGCTAAAGAAATCTCACTATTCCTTAACAAAATACAAAAATGTAAAAATAATAAATACACTCACAAATTAAAATAAAAAAATAAGTAATTAGTTTATGAACCAATTCCAAATTAATTAAAAATATGATAATTTTAAGGACAATTTCAGAAGCGTCGTTAATAGCAACATTAAGATTACGTCATAATCCGTCGCTTTTTCTTCGAAGCTTCTCGAATGTGACGGCAGCGGATGATGAGCTGGCAGTATCCTCCGTGGCTAAAGTGGTGGTGGAGCCCACTCTTCTTCAGCCGCGTGTCGTCGTATACGACGGCGTTTGTCACCTTTGTCATAATGGTATATACTCATTTCTCTATTTATTATTGCGTTATTAAAAAAGTGTCCAAAAAGATTGTCCAGTTTTGATAGCTGATTTTGTAATTTTGGACTTCAGTATATGTATGCATGTTTTAAAAAAAATTGGTGAAATATATATCAAGTTATAGAATTTTTAGTTTAGTTTATTATTAATGTGATAATTTTGAAGAGAAAGGAACGATTTTTTTTTATTAAGACTATAGAATTTGTCGATTTTGATAAACTAGACCATATTTTTTGAATGGAGGGAGTATAAGAATGTGATGAGTAATTGTTAAATGCTTTGAAGTAAGCTACATTTTACTGAAATTCATAAAGGAAATACACAGTGTTGAATGCTAGTGCTGTAATCAGACACCTAAGGTACTCTGGGAGTGTTGTTAGGAATTATCAATGCCACATGTCACGTTGCACCTAATGGAGTCGGGGGTATGATAGTATTCAACCTTAGCCATGTGATAATGTATCTATGCATGTCCATAGCCTAGTGGGAATCTAGGTTCGAGTCTTGGCAGCCGCGAGCTCCTTGTGGACACGAGACACTGTGTACCACCACTGCTCACAAGTCACAATGACCCATCACTTAATCAAGATTAATGATTTAGTTTATGTATTTTCCTATTATAATCTAGTAAACTCCGGTTATTAATTTATGTAATAATGTTTGGGCGAGGGTTAAGTTACATTCCAATTTGACAAAAAAATAAAAATCGTAAAGATTGCAAATTTGTTCTTACATTACATGGGTCCGACCAAATCTAACGAAAGACTCGTACGACGTTGTTTTTGTAGCTAAAACCTCATCATTTCAAGAACCCGAGAAAATGAAAAATTAACTGCATTTTAATATATTACTCCCTCCGTTTCAAAATTGATGATTATTTAGATGAAAATTGTTTTATTAAGGAATAGTGAAAAACTATACGTGATTAGAAAAAGCTATATCGGGAATGTAAAAAGCTATATCGATTGTAAAATGTATATTAAAAATGAACAATCACCTTTGTCATAAAAATTAAAAATTTTTGCATTTATCAGTTTATTTTGAGCATTTTATGGGGGAGTAGCATTTTATTTTTCAAATTTTTTGCCCCCCTCCCCCCTTGGAATGGAGAAAATGGGAGGAAAAATATGTGAAGAATTCTCAGCCGAGTAATTTGGGTTGTGTGCTATTGGAGGATTACTTAGTGCTGGTACAACTCATGTTGCAATTACTCCTCTTGATGTAGTCAAAGTCAAGATGCAGGTTTGGATTCTTGTAGGGGTTTTTGCCATATATTTTTTGTAGTTTAGTTGTTGATATCCAATGTGAATGGAGATTAAGAATTTGTTGGTATTTGTGTTGCTATAGGGATCAATTATGATGTTCTGAGTGTTAAGTGAATTGGTATTGGTATTGTTCTAATTCTTTTGTGTGTTCTTGACTTATGAGAACATTAGATTATTGTCAAAATGGCGAATTTGATCTTGCTAAAAAAAGCTAGTAATGCTGAATTATTTATCATGTAGAATGGATAGGAAGAATTACATGTTTTTTAGTTATATTTAACTTATCAGTATGAAGAAGATAGTAATTGCTCACTGAAATGAAGGAGTATGTGTTCTTGTGAGGGAGTACGACGATAGTCGTGGGCAGAATTTGGTTAGTTTGTCATCTTGGTGATGTACATGTTGAACAGTTGAATTCTGTGTGTTCCTACATCATGTTGAAGAAGTAAAAATGTCACTTTCTCTAGGCACGATACAACCGACAATAGGGCATCTGTTTTTGTGTCGACTCTTGATAGGTGAAACAAGGACACAAAATGAGAACTTCTAAATGTAATCGCATTGATAGAAGTGATATGGGTATTGTTATTGTTATTTTTTGTAATCACAAAATAATGTCTCCAATTTCTTTTTGAAACTGTGATATGGGTATTGTTATTGTTATTTTTCCTTCCATATTTTATGTATGTTTATCTATGTAGGAGTTAGATTGGTGATTAAAGCAGACAAAGATGTGAAAATCAAGTTTTGTTGCCTTCAGTCCAAAGCTGCCGAGCCTTATCTGAGAGTGAGTGGACTTCATCGTGAAGATGTTCTTAGTCGTTTCTTGTTCATTGAAGGTCCTGGTCAATATCATCAAGGTTCCACAGGTAGATCTTCTTTGTATTCGTCTTCATGGTTGTGTCTGCGTACTTGTACAATTGGCTATGCTGCCTCTTCATCGGACTTAATTTTCTGTTTGTTCAAGTTTATTGGTAGTGTCATCTTTCTATAACTGTGTTGTGGCAGAGACCAGCCAATGGTGTCTATGAGTGCAAGTAGTGAACAATTATGCATTTGTTTCTGTGATGATGGTGGCGAGTTCAGTTGGGAAGCATCCAATTCAATCACCTGAATCCTTGGCCACATTCTGGTCACATCCTATTATTGTCGATCTGTTGCTTCAATTACTCAATGTCACAGTCGTTTCTTCTTTTGATGAACACTCGCATCATATGTTATACATTACCTAGTGTCTATTTTCTCATTAAGTTATGCGTCTAATATATCTGCTCGTTCTGCAGCTGCACTCAAGGTTCTCTCACATTTGCCATTGCCCTACTCTGCATTGAGCGCTCTAATGATTGTCCCGACTCCTCTGAGGGATGCTGTGTATGACTATGTAGCCAAAAGGCGCTATAACTGGTTTGGGAAAGGCAACAAATGCTTGGTTCTTCAGGATAAAGAGTTGCTGGAGCGTTTCATCGACAGGGAAGAGATTTTAGATCGTGAAAAATCAGACGAGGAATGAGGTCTCTTTCCTATAGCAAAACATTGTTTTCCTATTCTAAATGCTGATTTTGTACATTAAGCTACACATGATCAAACTATATGAACTTTTGAAGGAAAAATAGGATTCAGTATATATATATATATATATCATGAGTATACTTGGTCTAACAATAGCATTCTAATCTAAAACGATTGTCAAGTTAAACTCAAGACGTAAGCTTTTGGACTATCACATTTTTAAACTATAATTTTAGAAATTATAAGAAAATAATATTATAAAATTATTTTTTAAAGGTGAATTTAACTATATATAAATTTTATATTTATTAGAATAAAGAATAATTAAATAATTAAGAATCGATTGCTAGTGCTTATATGTCGATTTTCAAAACGCATAATTATTTTTATTGTAGAAGAATAACTAATTCAGAGATAGAACATAAATGTAAACTCAAAATATTTAAAAGACAGAAGTAAGGTCTTCTGTTTTTAATTACAGCAAAATCTTAACAATTGTAAAATACTAAAATGATAATTTGTAGTGTTAGTTCAATTTGACTTGCAATTTTCTTAAATGACTTTCGTAAACCATGTCCTTCCATAGAGGCTTGTAAATGAATGAAGTTGAGTGCTCATCACTAACATATATCACTAACATATATCCGAATAAGCGGATTCTGCTTTCTTCTTTTACACTATTAATTACTAAATTATTTTTTTATTTAAAAATTTAAAAGGTAGGAGTTCTAATAGAAATTATCTATTACTCGCTCCATTTTTTTATTTGACATTTTCGTATATCGAGGTGGAACTTAGACTATTAATTATTCTTAAACTATATGTTCAAAAATTATTAAAAAAAATATTATGCAATTATTTTCAAAGACGAATCTAATGATATAACTTTTATATTTATTAAAATGATAAGTAATTAGTAATTAATAGTCAAAGTTTCACCTCGATATCTAAAAACGTCAAATAAAAAATGGAGTTAGTATTAAGTGTTCATCATATTTTATACTTGCATATACATAAGATTATCAATTGGAAGGGAATCATCAGCACATACGTACGGTTTGAGGATGATACATCATATACATTTGGCATATATATACTTTATAATCACAAGATCCTACTTTAATTACTTTGTTTAGTTATTTCCAAATAAGATGCTTAATGATTCAAATGTATACATTGAATAACATAATTATTTTTGCTCAATTTTGGATTCATGATTCAATTCACAAGAATATACCTCATATATTATATATTATTAATTTATTACTCATTTCATCAATATGATTTTCTCATCATATGTCATTTTCAATCTTTAGTAATTTGTATAATTTAAATAATAATATATTTTATGTAGAATTATTATTATTATTATAATAATAAGTGTTAGTCAAATAATCAAATAATCATATATTTTTTGTAGAATTATTATTATGTAGAACTATTGTTATAATTATTATAATAGGTATTAGTTAAATAATCATATGATTTTAGTAGAATTATTATTATTATTATTATTATTATTATTAATATTGTTATTTAATTTCATGCAAATATGAATTTTATATATATCGAGATCTACAAAAATTTAAACTATATTTTTAAATCATACTAATTTAACCTATAAAAACAAATAATTCACGATACTCGATTTATCAATTGCCAATATATTTAATGCAGGACACAAATTCGTTAAAGTAATATTTGCATTCCTTTACGACATCTCGCCAGATAAGATTCTTATACGAATATCGTATTTTATCAGAATTTTTATATTATATTTAAAGAGTTAGTTGTGATCAAAGTATCCCTTTAAAAATAAAAATATTAATTAGAAAAAATTCAAAAGAGTGTACCCTTTACACGTATTTCAAATTAAACATAAAAATGATCAAATATTTGAGAAATTAATTGTACTGCCGCACGCAGACGCCTCCTTTACTAGTAATTTAAAATCGAATAACAGAAAGTTAAATCCATTCAAATATTATACTCCTTCCATTTCATAATGTAATGATTTGAAGAATTGTTAGTTTATTCAAATTGTATCTCGTCCTAAAATTTCAATGTAAAAAATTAATGTTCAAAAGTTAATTTTATACTTGGTCAACTCAAACATCTTCTATTGATTCACTAAGATGTAAAAGAATAATTTCATATATTCTCAATATTATAATGATTTTCTTAATATAATAAAGTGCTCTAAAAAGTTTTTATTATTTAAATGGAGGAATATTAGACAGTGTTATCATAATTTAATGATATTGAATGTGTGTCATCCTAAGATACGATACGTTGAATGAGGACATAGGCATTCAAAGTTAACACAAATTTCTCTTTAATTTCGTCATTAATTAGAATAGCCAATTGATGCATTAATACTACTTAAGGTATCAAATCCTTAATTTATTCGTCATTAATAAATTAACGTTGAATACAATGAAAACTATAAGGACCGGAATTTATTATGGTAATTCAAAACAAGTAATAAATCTTCTTTAATACTCCGGATACCGTGGAATCTGATTACAATTTTGAAAGAATATTAAATGTGCATTTATCAAGTATTATCATGTCGCCTTTAAAAAAAATCGTGTTAAGTAATGTGATCTAAGAGCACACAATAGAAAAAATCGAAAAACGTATTATGTGATCTAAAGAGCAGTAGAGCACACAATAGAAAAAATCAAAAAACGTGGCATATGAAGTCATTTAGAGGTTTTGAGAGGGAGTGTACACTTGTGATCTACATGCTTATTGTAAGGATCTGATGGTTTAAGGTGAATCTTTTTCAGTCGATATTTTGTTGACTGCACTTTGTTTTTAAGCCTATTAAATCTCTCCTATTTTTACTAGGTCCAAATAACTACTTCAGATTTCTTCATTCTGAAATCACTAATTTCTGGAGTAGAAACATGCCTCAGAGAAATCATCATTCTAATGGAACCACCAAGAACATGAAGAAAAATGGTGGGAATCAATGGCTTTCTCAAAACATTGCTCCTAAAGCATGGAGTGATCAAAATACCATCAACAAATTGGGAATGGGAGGAGAAAAAAGATCAGGTGGCAGCTATGATGGCGAAAGGAATACAAATATAAATAATGGGCATTCTTCTATGAAGAACCATGTTGAGAAATTTGATCATGATGAAGATTCTGATGAGTTTGATGAAGACGATGAGATTCTTGACTGTAATGATGATGATGATGATGATGATTATGAGATTGATCATGAAACTATAATGAACAAGTTTTTCAAAAGGTTCTTTAATGGCCTGGATGGTTTAACGGTAGAGCAGATTAATGATCCGAGTAGACAGTGACATTGTACAGCCTGTATAGGCGGTCAAGGAGAAATAGATTGGTATCGAGGGATTAATGCAGTGATCACGCATTGCATAACAATTCGATCAAGAAGAGTGAAGCTTCACAGGGCACTTGCCAAGATTTTGGATGAAGAATTGTGAATCAGGGGAACTTCAGTAATCCCTCCAGGTGAAATTTTTGGGAAATGGATGAATCCATGTGTGTCAGATAAAGAAATTGTGTGGCCATCAATGGTGATGATAATGAACACAAGGTACCAACAAGAAGAAAATGGGAAGTGGATTGGGATGGGAAATCAAGAACTTCTTGACTATTTTTCCCCATATGAACCCTTGAAGGCGACATTCTTATGGCCCTCAGGGACACCGAGGGATGAGTGTTCTGATTTTTGAATCATCTGTTGTTGGTTATAACAACGCGGATAGGCTGAGCAAAGATTTCAAGGAATCAGGAAAGGGGAAGGATGCATGGGACCGTGTGCATTTTGCTTTTCTTCCAGGGGGGAAACGCCAGCTTTTTGGCTTCATAGCAGAGAGGAAAGATTTGGAAAGTTTGAATCAACATTGTCAAGGGAAGGCTCTGTTGAAGTTTGATATGAGGCTGTATCAAGAAATGGTTGTGAAGAAGATGAGGCAAATGAGTGAAGAAAACCAAGATCTCATGTTTTTCAAGAACAAAGCTGCTAAAGAGAAATTGCATTCCAAGGCACTTGAAGAAATTTTTGGAATTCTAAGTGAGCACCTTAAGAAGACTTTGGAAGACAGTAAAATTGTAAGGCAGAAAACCAAAATGCATAATGAGCAAATTAAGGAAGAAATGGATTATCAGGAGAAATTCTTCAATGATCAGCTGAAAATTATCCATGAAGGCAGAGTCGTGTTGGAAGAGAACTTCGAGAAGCAACAACAAGAAGAGAGAAATAATGTGGAACAATCGCCTTTAAAGGACGATGAAGTTCAGAAACTTATCAACTGTCAAGAGGAAAGAATAGAAGAGTTTATTGTAGAAAAAGAGACATTGATAAAATCTTTCGAAGCCAGAAGGCTCGAGTTGAGAAGGGGTTATTGGGAAGAAGAAATTGCTATGAGAAGGAATTTGATGGTAAACTTTCTATGCTAATGGAGAACTATAGTTCTCCATCAACGTAGTTTTATTATTTTGCATGACAATGCTAATTATGTTGGCATTGGTTTTTGTTTCGAAAATGTTACCTTTGTTGGCATGGCTTTTTGGTTCTTCAGTTTCTTACGACTCTTTAGCAATATACATTGCTTATTTGATAAATTTCTTTAACATACTTTAATATGCCAGATTGCCCTTTAGTTCCAGAGAAATCGTTGGATATGAGATTGATCTATTATTTTTAAAAGCCGGAAATGCTACGGATCCATCAAATCTTTGAACATTCCTTCAAATTTTAATGGTGCAATTTGAATGCATTACCTATAAAAAAGAGAGTAAAAGTAAACAATGGTTATCAACTTCAAAAATAGTTCTCTTTTTCAGTCCTATCTATTGTGATTTAAGGCCTAATTTAATTATCAAATGTAAAGAACAACGATAACGACGTAAGAAATCATGAAAAATTAAATAGATACAGAATTTTATACAGACTTCACGCGAAATGACGCCCCGTCGCTTATAGAAATCCACTAGAAAACCAAATTCTAAGATCAAGAGCACTATCAAGCTAAACACTCAATTGAGTACATTTATAGCACAAGATATTCTCAATCACAAACCCTCACAATATTATTGATGATGATTTAATAATATCTTCAAAAATTATTTAATGATTATTTTGTGATAGAAAACATATAGAAAAAAGTTCTATATATATAGTGAAGACTTCTAACCTAACTCGGCCAAACAGATAACAAATAGAGCCCAAATAGCTTCAAACTTGTTCAACAGACTCGCCATCGCGACCGACTCACTTACTAAGTTCACGACAGTGGCAAGAAAAAGAAATTTTTCTTCAACTTTCAACAATCTCCCACTTGAAGACATTTTCAAATCAGCGTCTTCAAACACCATTCTACGCCAGCCTCCCTTCTATTATTCGCTTCGAAGATCAACCGGGTTGAACACAACTTCAGTTTCTCCTTGTTCACCACCTTCGTAAACATATTCGCTGGATTCCGATTCCCTATAATCTTCTCAAGCTTTAGAACTTCATTCTCCAATACAGACCATATAAAATGGTACCTTAGTTTTATGTACTGGGTTCTAGTACGAACACGGATTTTTTCACGATAAATCGCAGACTGACTATCATCACAAGACAACGTGATACTACCATACTAAGATTCAACTTCTTCTAAAAAGTCCGCAACCATATCATCTCTTTTCACAAATTTTCAAATTACAAAGAACATACCCGCCTTACAACTAGACAATGCTACTTTCATAGGTTGCAACTTAGATCTCCAACTAATCGCACTCTATATATATAGGAAGATTCTAACTCACTGGGTCAAATTAGATAACAAATAGAGCCCAAGTAGCTTCAAACTTATTCACCAAGACTCTCCTCGTCATCACATGGGGATCGACACTCACGATGGAAGTCACGACATACCGCAAGAAAAGAAAATTTTCTCAACTTTCAACAATCTCACTTGAAGACATTTTCAAATCACCGCCTTCAAACACCATTCTACAAGAAATTCCCTTCGCATTATTCGCTTCGAAGATCAACCTGGTTGAACACAACTTCGGCCTCCCTTGTTCACCACCTTCAGAACATATTCACTGGATTCATCCCTAAAATCTTCTCAAGCTTTAGAAACCTCATTCTCCAATACGATTATATAAAATGGTACCTTTAGTTTTACGTGGCTTGGTTCTAGCATGAAACACGGGATTTTTTCACGATAAATCGCACTCGACTATCACAAGACAACGTATTACTATCATGTATACCGCATTCAATCCTTCGAAAAAGTCCGCAGAACCATATCATCTCTTTCACAGCCTTTCCACCATAAGAACATACTCGCCTTACAACTGCATCAATGTTACTATAGGTTGCAACTTAGATTCCAACTAATCGCAGCATTCCAACGTGAACACATATCTACTAGTAGATTTTCTTACTATCAACATCACCACCATTGCTTCATCCGCATATCCTATCAACTCCGTTGGGAAATCAAATTGCACTGATTCCTTTTTATTATGCCCGACGGGACACCGCTAGACACCATTTACCGGGTCAAGTTAAATGTGATTATCGAACTTAGTGTTCACCTAGTAATTGTATATTACTAGTCAGTTCTCATGATAATTTAAGGGGTTATGAAAGCGATTGCTAGATCTTACTATTAATCATAATAATAGTAATTGG
Source organism: Lithospermum erythrorhizon (assembly GCA_019722365.1). Taxonomy (NCBI): domain Eukaryota; kingdom Viridiplantae; phylum Streptophyta; class Magnoliopsida; order Boraginales; family Boraginaceae; genus Lithospermum; species Lithospermum erythrorhizon. The sequence goes on along the minus strand of JADFUC010000881.1, from coordinate 18,866 downwards.
TCAATTATTATTATTATACAACTACTATTATCTCGAGACTAGAAGATCACACACATGCTGATATTCGAATTATATTTCGCTACGAAATTAAACGAGACTCAGATATCGAGAAATGTATATCTCAATATTTATATATTTGATAAATATATATTGATGAACATCAATTGGTTAAACTTGCAAGTTTAATTGCTAATTGGGATGAATAACTTTGATAAGTTATTTGATAGCCGACTGTTAGTATTTTAATTAACTTGTTAATTAAAATGGAACAACTCACTAGTAACTCATTATTTGATCGAAGCCATAACGTCTAATTAAGTTAACGAAGTTAAACCCATTTCACGAGTTGCTTTTTCTAACGGGGCGGAAATTGGCAAATGGTATTTAAAGGAAGAGAGTGGTGGTTTTTTCTATTTCATGAAAACCCTTTGCCTCCACCTCGAGTATTTAAAGGAAAGAGACAAGTGGTTTATCACATACGAAATTCATATTATTCTAACAATATCAGAATTTACCAAGCTGATATTTTACTAATTTGATTGTGTGTTGACATAGTTGTTAGTTAATTTGATTATTTCATGATTTATATATTCAATTGATGAATATATATTATGAAAAAAATCAACCCATTTTTATATATGTTTCACATGGCTGGAATCATCATTTCAAGGGCTGATTTTGATGTTTATTTAATTGTTTCATGAATGAAAGTATTAAAAATTGATTAATTGCATTTTTAATTGAGGTAGAATCATTTTCGATTTTACAATGAGGTTTAGAAATTTCAGAAAATTACTTAAATTAAACTGCGTGTTCTCACCCTTTGAGGTTAATGCCAGTTTTTTTCAGAAGTTTTGAATTTTTAAGTACTCCAAACAATTCATTGAATTTCTGATTGTTTCGTATTTAATCGAAAAACTGTAAGAGATTTTTGATAAACCACCACTTGGACGTGTTCAATAATGATATTGTTGATGTTCAAGAAAATTCCGCACTTTTTCGAATTTTTTAGAGCCTCCAAATCGTTTTTGCCAAAAGTTGCAATTAATGCGAAAAACCGAAAACTGAATTTAATTGGCCAGTAATCGTCGCCGAATCCTGCGAACGGCTCCCCGGCGCGCCCGTACCGAATTGACGCTCCGCCACCGACGTAGCCCATTGGCCGCATTTCACGGTACAGGCCGGCTCGTGTCATTAGTGGGTGGCCGAGGCCGGAGGTTTTGGCTGCTGAAGTTCGCCGTCTGCTTTAGAAAATCCTAAATGTATTTTATGTAATTATTTTTGGTTTTAAAATTATTGGTAATTATTAATTTCGGTTTTAAATGTTAAATCATAAATTTTTTCATTAAGATAATTGAATATATATCTTGATTTAAATTAAATTTGATTTATATTTCCCTTTCATAATTATTTTCATTAATTGATAATTTTTGAAAATATATTCATGATGACTTTTAAATTTTGAATTTTGAGTTAATTACTTGTAAGTAATTATTCCATGATTTAAGTGGTTGATAATTATTGTAATAATTATCATTAATCATGTGTGAATATATTTAAATTGTAATTTATATTAATTGATAATTAATTATAAAATAATGGATAATTAATTAATAATTATGAACACATTAATCTCATTTTATTTAATATATATGACATTAAGTGCATTTATTTGTTTTAATGGAAAGGAGGTATTTAGATATGACCAAGTTTAATTTATTTATTTACGGCCCCACCGAAATATCAAACACCGTTGAAATGTGATTTCTTTTTGTATTCATTTACCCACAAGCCCGTGTTGTCTGCTAAGTTAGAGTAGTAGTATGTACCGCCGGTGGTGGGCATTGAAGATAACATTTCACAAAAGATCTGCACTGAGAACTTGAGGTTTCAAGGTGCCGGGCATCACAAGACTCAAGACTTGTTAAAAGGCTAATAGGACTTATGTTAGCATTTCACTCTGTTAAGTGACGTATTAGGTCCTAGGGGTCATTCTATATCTCCTAAATGTGTGTTATTTATTTATTTTTCATGTTGTGCATGTTGCTTGAATATGTTATATATGCATGGTTAAATAAAGTTAAATAACATTAATCTCACCAATTAAATTTAACGTATCAAGCCAATTTTAAAGTTGTGAAATCGGGTTGCTTTATCCTCGACACCAGGATGGCGGTGTGCGCGCTTTTGCACTTTGGATATGACAATGGATCATGTTGAAAGCGAGTTTCCACCAACGCCAAGGGGCTTTCGACTATCACCCAAGTAACTATTCGCTTAATCGGGTATGCTTAACCGGTTTGCCTGGCATACAAAGTCGTGTAGCATCCTATATGGTAATGCCAGTTGACACAAGAGTTATGTAGTTTCGTAATTGGTTGCAACCTACTATTGTACGGGATTCAAATGTATGCAAGGTTGCCGCTTGAATCGGGCATAATAGACTTTGGTACCTTGCATATTACTTTACATAATCGGGTTACAACCTACTATTATACTTGATTCAAAATGTATGTAGTGCTGCTCGCTTGAATCCGGTGTGCATAGTAGACCTTGATACCTTGTACATTTTGGTGAGATTTGAAGTGCGGATATTATATTTAGAATTCATTTGTAAATACGTATGGGATTGTTTTCGAGCTACACCGTTTATTTTAAGTCGCATATTTCCTATTATGGTTAAGGACATTAAGTTTACCTTATTTTATTCACCATTCATTGGGCAAACTAAATGCATGACTTTTATAATGTGAAATAAAAAATGCTAAGAGAACTTAATGACTTGTTGATACAAAGTGTTACAACGCCATCTCCTTCAACCGGCTGTAATCGGTTGTATGTTAATAAAGACAAAACTTTAAATACCACAAACATTTAAGACTGATTCAATCATGTTGATACGCTGTATGAACTTTGGTTCAAGTGAACAAAGTCACATGATAAGGATTGAAGGATAATTAATTTTTGATTCAATCAAAGGTGATGGATGCGCGGAAGACCAATATGATGTGATTGTCTCTTAGCTTCCAAACAAGCCTTTAAATGAGCAAAAGTTTATCTCTTTTGTAACTCGATTGAAAACTGTTGTTCTATCTCGGAATATTGTGCATTTTACATTTCGTAGATATGCATATATTTTGTTTCTTTAATATGATGAACATGGTTCTATGAATCAAAGTATGGTTCTAAAAGCTTATGGTATGTAACCAAATAAATATCATTCTGGCTCCGGCTCACGTCATTTTGCATGCATTTGAGTGAACATTTTAACTTAAGTGTTAAAGTACTATCATTCACTTCATTGATGTTTCTGAACTTTGAAAAAGCATAGAAAATAGTTGATTTTAAGCAACATTTAGAATTTTAAAGAGATTTGATTAAATCATATCTCCAAATAATTTTGTTGTCAAAGCTGCAATGTTCCCTGGCTCGGGCTATCAAAGCTGTCGAGAATACTGGCTGACTATTATTTTAATCAAGATATTGTCACATAAAAAATAGTTGGAAGACAAGATACCAAGAAAGTTGGCCTAGCCTTTGTGTAGTTTGATAGGGTCAGACTCCGCCCTGTGTCGCCGCCTCGAGCTTAGAAATATTAAAATCCTAAACCAACAGAGTTCACCAAACCACGGACGACTCAGCTTAAAAATACAATCTGCTTCATCCAAAAAATGTGATCACAATTAAGTTTCAAATCCTAAAACAGTTTTTAAAATTTATAATCCATCACCGAGCATCGAAACGACAAACCCATATATATATACACAAATATATCCCAAAATAAAAATGGGTAAAGTTACAAATGACATACGATTTGCATCCTCGGGTCATAAAAATGACAACAAATTTGACTGTGCTAAAGTTTCAAAAGGAAAAATACAACAATCAAAAATGCTTGACAACACATCAAAATCGACTGTGGAGGATCCTCTCATTAAATTCGATGCTTATCTAGCCAATTCTGAACAAAATCCTCAAACAAATTTCGCTCAACCGGGCCGCTCACAACCCGCACAAATGAAATGCCCAATGCGAAAAGGGTGTAAGCTTCAGGCCAGTGAAACTTTAACATGGGTGAACTTACCATACCTGAAAGAGTCAATCAATAATATAATAGTCAAATATGAATAAAATACATATATCTAGACTACCTAAAAAGGTCATACAACATACTCCGCAGAAATCTCGCATATACTGAGCATGAAGATATAATAGAAGGTTCAAGAAGCACACAATTCTCGTAAAGAAATCAACGGACTCACCAAATCTACTAAAACTCTAGTCATCAAACCTCCTATCTCTCATATCCCCACCAAGATATCATCCTCTAATGCGCATATACCTCAATCCGCCTACCCGCATTTAACGGACTAATCAATAATCACCCTCAAGACTTATACCGCAAGATAAGGGGTCACAAACCGCACTTATACACAAAGATAAGGCACAATCGCACTTATACACAAAAAGTATAAGGCACACGCACTCATACATTCAAGTACAAGGCACACCGCTCTTATACACTAAGTATAAGGCACACCGCACTTATACACTAAGTATACACAATCGCACTTATACATAAGTATAAGGCACACCGCACGCCATAATCAAGAGTATGTGGCCACATCGACAACGCACAATGTTGAAAGGATCAACAAAAGACTCATACCGCTCTTATACTCAAAGAGGCCAACCGCACGCTATACCGTAGTATAGCCACACCGACAATGCACAAGAAAGCGACAAAAGACTCATACCGCTTCTTATACCGAAGTATATGTTAAACTCGCACGCTTATACCGTAGAGTATGTGGCCACACCGACAATGCACACAGCTGAAAGTTTATCAGAGTCATACCGCCTTATAATCAAGTATAAAATAATAGCGCCACATATCCTCGGCAAGGAAGGAGAAATACCTAATCCCTAAGAATCCCAACCATAGGTCACCCCTCGATACTGTCACCTCAAGTCATAGATAAGTCTAACCATCACCTCTCTCAATAACCAGCCTACTTACTCCCAAACAACAGCCAAGCACAATAACTAAAACATCTCTACAATCGTAAGTCAAATCACAATCGCCAACAAGGCCAATAAATCATAAAGTTTACAAGGCCACATAAATCAAAAAAATAAAAGTCGGGAGTTCGCTTACATTTACCTCAAGCAATCTTCAACGCCTACGTAATATAATCACATAATCATATAACAATTACATGTATATCATTCTCTCACGTAATCATAACACAATGACATGTATATCAATAATTTCACATAATCATATCATAACATGTATATCATTCTCACATAATCATATCATAATAAATACGTATATCATTCTCACATAATCATATCACAATAACATGTTCACACAATTTAAAGTAAGGCACGCAAGTAACACTCCGCGAGATAAAGATCACCTCCGCTAGCTACCGCAAAAACCTTCGCTAAAAACAATCAAGGTAACTCCGCCCTTTTCCACGATCAACGCCTAAACAACACCCGAAAGTATAATCACACCTACTACTATACCGGGCGGCTCTAGAAGATACATAACCAACTCTAGGGGAACTATCTCTAAACAGCCTAACATGACGGATAAACTATCGAATTATAATCCCACCGGACACACCCCAAACGATTTCCCGCTAAATTCCATCTTATCACTTTCTCATTACAATCAACTTATAAGTCATTCTAATTAATCATCAAGTCCATAATTAACAATCTATACTCCGAAATATCAATTATAACTCAACTTGGAATTTACACTTTTTCAACATAACACCCTTTAATCAATTTTAAATCACCAATTTAACATCATAACAACTATAATAAGGTCCCAATATAACCTCCTACACATTTAAAGTCTTATAAAAATATCCATATAAAAGTCAACGAAAACCTAAAAAGTCAACCCAGCCATAACGTCCTCAAACGATCTCTAAATCACGACCATCACTCAAATACGCTACGTAACCTATAACCAAATTAAGTATCATAAAATTCAATGCGAAAATAACTAAAAGTCAACTATGTCAAACCCAAGAAACATCTTGAAAGACTCAAATTTCTTACCTAACTCAAGAGAATGATGTGAGAACAATATTCTACAACCCCATCTTGAGTTTGAGCCGACAATCGGTAGAAATGGAAATCTAAATTTTTATGGGGGAGCGGGTGAATATTTCGCCAAAATTTTAACAAGATGAAGATGATGCATTTGTTTTATGACGCGAGGATGTTGGCAAAGATATTTATAAAAATCAGTCCCGCTCGGTTTCGTTAATTTCAAGCATCGCATTTCTTAAATTCCACGTAACCCAATTCAAAAGATAAATTTTTCCAATAAGAACACTACTAAATTATAAATGAAATTCGGCTCAAAATTTTTACGAAATAATATCATCACGAAAAAAATTATACTATTCCCCGGTCCCACCGACCGAAAAATTTTAATTTTTTTTTTTTCAGAACGGTTATTACATAATCTACCCACCTAATAACCTTTAATTTAAATTTAACAACCCTCAAACAATCAAGGTAACAATATAATAACATAAAAATCAAATATCACACAAAATAAAGGAATACTAACTCCACTATCGTCAACCGTGAAATCGGGATCACCCCACTTCATCCCTACTCGGCTAACCCGCAGCCTCATCATCTCGCCGAAATTCTAAGATTCGATCCACAAGCACCGGTCGAACTCCCCTATACGGGCGGTAAAAATCTCCCCGTCGCTACCGACATTGCCAAATTCTACCTATTTCATCCCTGGTCCTTGATTTCTTTCTACTAAAGCGGCATCGCCTACTACATTTGCCTTCCTTGGGGCGGTACTCAATACTCAAGTCATAATCACTTATGAACTCCATCCACCTCCCTCTACCCCTAAATTCAAATCTCTCTCGCTGGCCGGAAGATATTTCAAACTCTTAAGTGACAAGAAAATCCGGGCATTTAACCCCATACGTATAATGTCTCCACAACTTCAACGCAACGAATACCGCCACTAGCTCAAAATCATGGTCGATGTTCTTCTCGTGATTTCTCAACCGCCTGGGAAGCATAGGCAATCACTTTCCCATTCTCGCATCGAACACACCCCAACTCCCTCTGATGCGAAGTATCACTATAAATCACGAGCCCTCGTAACTGCATTTATCGCCAACACTCTGAGCCGGTTGAATTTCCCCTTTAGTATCCCCGAAGGCCCTCACAATCATCATCCCAAATAAACGGAACCCTTTTCCTCGTCAACTCCGTCAATGGCGCCGCAATCAAGGAAAAGAACTCAATTTAATCTCCCTATAAGCACCAAATGCCTAACCCCAAGAAACTCCTTAACCTCACACACTCACAAGGACGGCCCAATGTTCACGCCCTCCACCTTCGTGGATCAACAAAAATTACCTCGCCCGAAATAACATGACCTGTGAATCAGACCTCGCCAACCTCGTAACTCGTGATTTGGAAAACTTGGCATAACCTGGTGTTGCCTCAAGGTCCTCAACACACCGCAAACGCCTGCTGCTCCTCCTCCCCTCTAGAATATATTAGAATATCGTCAATGAATACCACCAAAAACTCATCCAAATACTCCCGAAATACCCAGTTCATCAAATCCATAAAGGTCGCCGCGCATTTGTCAATCCAAATGGTATTACTATAAACTCATAATGCTCCATAACGAGATCGGAAAGCCGATTTCGAATATCTCCCCTTTGATCTCAACTCGATGATAACCGCACCGCAAATCAATATTCGAACACCTTGACATCCTTCACCGATCAAACAAATCGCCAATTCGGGAAATGGGCTTCGTTCTTAATGGTCACTTATTCACCGCCTATGGGCCACCCACGCCCTCATCGATCCATCCTTCTTTTTCACAAACAACACCGGTGCACCCCACCTGAGATACACTCGGCCCCGATGAACTTTGTCCAATTCCTCGTGAATCGAGTCCGCAATTCCCTAATTGGCCGGAGCCATCCTCAGACGGTGGAAGAGAAATCGTGTTGTACCGAATAATCTCAATAAAGAATTCAATCTCCTCTCGTGGCAACCCGTAGCCCCCTCGAAAAATATCCTTGAACTCTAACAACCCGCATTCTAATATGCCATATCTTCCTACTCAAATCAACCACATAACCCAAGAATCCAACACACCCTTTCCGAATCAATCTCCTAGCCTCGCGCCGATACAAAACTCGAAAAGGCAAAATCTTTCCGTCTCCACAACCTGAATATCCGGCCTCTCGAACCCACAAAGCAATCTCTTTCCGATGGCAATCAATAACGCACGATGTTTCCCCAACCAATCCATACCCAAGATGGGGTGTCAAAATCGAAAGCCCAAATGGAAGCAACTAACGTGACAACAACCCGACCACCAACAACTCAAAGGATGCCTCTATATACCAATCTAACCACAACCCGACTCTCATGTGTGTCATAACTTCAAGGAATGCAAAGGCACACCACATACGTATAAGGCGTAAATAAAACTCGAAACAAAAAGAATTGCAGCCCCCGTAATCAAACAACACCTCGGCCTCATCATACAGAAATAATGTACTGCCACCACTGGGGTATCTGCGCCTCCCGATGCGAATAAAGATGAATCGCTCCCCGACCAGCCCGCTCAGCTCCTACCCACGACACTCCTCCGAGGTCCTACAGCCCATATCCCGGCTCCACGGCCGAATCTACCACCACGACTTCGATAACCCGCCTCCCGACAAATGAATTGGGCCGAAGCTCCTCTCGGTGCTCGGGACACTCCTTCGCCAGTCGTCCTGCCGCTGCATCGATAGCATACTTTAATTACCCTCTCCCAAAGAATCCCGCTCGCGTCTAACTGACCAATAACGGTAACAACGGATACCTCTCTGACCCCGAAGACTACTGACCCCGCTGATCTCGCAGCGCCCAATCGCGTAAGGCGAGTAGTAACATAACTCGGGCGGACTGCCGGAGCACCGAAGCGACTCCCCCCCGCCAGACGACTCTCGCCGGTCCGTCCTCCTCCAACTCTGTGAGCTGTGGGCGTCTGTCGGAATAAGTCTCGCCCGACTCCTCCCCGATCCACTCGCCCGGCTCGCTAACTCCATTTCCATCTTCGTAATGCATTCCTCACAAAGACGGAAACTAGTAACTCCATCGGGCCGAGATCCGTGACGATTCCCACGCCAATCCCGACGCTGATCCTCTTCGCCTACCGATAAACATCGTAGTCGGCACAACCACCGAATCGCTTCCCTCGTGACTCTCCACTGGCCTCAAACCCCGCGGTCAACTAAATCGCCTCTCTCCAAGGCCACCATCTGGGTTCCAAGCAATAATTCTCCGGAAGAGCTCAACAAATCGCTCCCAGAAACATGAACCTCCCTCTCGGCAGCCGAGATGCACCTGCTCCTCCCACTGGGCCGCACCCTCGTGAAGTCTATAAGCAAAGAAACTTCACTCTATCCGCCCACAATCCCCATCGGCTCAAAAAATCACTTCATGTCCCGATGAACTCAATAGCCTCAAGCCTCGGGCGAACCTCTCAAAAACTTCAGCGGATCCCTTCAAACCGTCAAAACAACTTGCTCGCTGAATTCCGACCCCCCTCATGCTCTACCCACCCCAGCATTCACACCTCTACGGTGTCTACCTCAACCTCCCTCAACATGCTCGAAGACTGCGACCTCCGGACTCGGTCCACATTGTACTCATCGACAAATATAGCCCCTACCAGCCTCTGGCCTCCGGCCCTACTCCTGCACTCTCGCTCTACCTCGCCCACGCACTCTAAAGCGGCATCCCAAATGCCTACGCTGAATGTAAGCGAAAAAGACATGACTTATACAAAAGACACCACTCTCCTCGACTAAAGAAAACAAGAGAAAGACACAACCACACACAGATACCCAAGTAATCCAAACCTAAGCTCGATACCAAAATTGTAACGATCCGCCTGCCGGCCGCCCGAGCGGTAGTCATTAAAAACTGAACACCAGAGTTCGCTCAAACCGATGGATGACTCAGCTTTAAAATACAATTCAAGCTTCATCCAAAAAATGATCACAATTAAGTTTCCCAAATCAAACAGCTTTTAAAATTTATAATCCATCACCGATATCGAAACGATAAACCCATATATATACACAACATATCCCAAATAAAGTAACGCCGGTAAGGTTACAATGTGACATACGTGACCGTATCCCTAATACAAACACAACACCGACAAGGCTAAAGTTTCAAAAAGGAAAATACAACAATCAAAACAAATTGACAACACATCAAATCGACCGCTGGTAGATCCCTTCCGCCACCCGATGCTCACTCTAGCCACTGAACAAAAACTCAAACAGCCTCTTGGCTCAACCGCCGTCTCTTCTCAACCTCGGCACAAATGAAATGCCGCCTAACGCGAAAAAGTGGCGAAGTCATGGTGCTTAGAGCTTTAAACTTAACACGTGCTAACTTTACCATACGGAAAGAGTCAATCAATAATATAATAGTCAAATATGAATTAAATACATATATCCGTGGACTACCTAAAAAGGTCATACAACATAATTCCGCTAGAAATCTCGAACATAATACATGAAGATATAATAAGGTTCAAGTAAGCACAATTTCGTAAAAGAAATCAATAGACTCAACAACGACTAAAACTCTAGTCATCAAACCTCCTATCTCTCAGTTATCCCCTACCCAAGATATCATCCTCTTAACGCGCATATACCAACTGCCTACCCGCATGAATGGACTAATCAATAATCAATTCCGCACTTATACCGTTAAAGATAAGGCCAAAACTCCACTTATACACAAAGTATAAGGCACAATCGCACTTATACACAAAGTATGTGCACACGCACTCATACACTAAGTACAAGGCACACCGCCTTATACACTAAGTATAAGGCACACCGCACTTATACACTAAGTATAAGTGCACACCGCAGACTTATACACTAAGTATAAGGCACACCGCACGCCTATACCGTAGTATGTAATACATCGACAATGCACACAAAGAAAGTTGATCAAAAGATTCATACCGCTCTTATAATCAAGTATAAGGCCAAACCGCACGCCATAAAATTGCAAGATAGGCCACACCGACAATGCACACAAAGAAAGTTGATCAAAAGACTATACCGCTTCTTATACCTAAGCATAAGGCCAAACCGCACGCTATACCGTAGTATGTGGCCACACCGCCAATGCACACAAAGAAAGCGATCAAAAGAGAGTCATACCCCTTATACCCCTAAGCATAAAAATAATAGCGCCACATATCCTCGCAGCGGTTTATAGCTCACCTAATCCCTAGTAATCCCAACTATGGTCACCTCGATACTCAAGTCACCCTAAGCTCATAGATAACTCTAACCATCACCTCTCAATAACCAGCCTACTTACTCCCAAACAATAACCAAGCACACAACTAAGCATCTCACAATCATAATCAAACACAACCGCCAACAAGGCCACAACATATCAAAAGTGCCGACAAGGCTGTAAATCAAAAAATATAAGTTGGGAGTTCAAGCTTACATTGCCTCAAGCAATCTTCAACGCTACGTAATATAATCACATAATCATATAACAATTACATGTATATCATTCTCACGTAATCATAACACAATGACATGTATATCATTCCTCACATAATCATATCATAATAACATGTATATCATTCTCACATAATCATATCATAATAACATGTATATCATTCTCACATAAATCATATCACAATAATAACATGTTCACACAATTTAAAAAGTAAGTACGTAAGTAACACCCGCGATAAGTACTCACCTCTCGCTTAGCTAATACCGCAAAACCTTCGCGAAAAAACAATCAAGGTGTAATCGCCTCTTCTTACTCATCAACGCTAAACAACACCCATAAATTATGTAATCAAGACCTACTACTATACCGGCGTTTCTAGAAGATACATAACCAACTCTTAGTGGGAACTATCTCTAAACAAGCTTCCAATACGACGGTAAAACTATCGAATTATAATCCAATCGGACAACCCAATCGACATTCCCCGCTAAATATCCATCTTATCACTTTTTCATTACAAATCAACTTATGAGTTATTCTAGTTAATTAACAAGTCCATGATTAACAATCTACACTCCGAAATATCAATGATAGCTCAACTTGGAATTTACACTTTTTCAACATAACACCCTTTACTCAATTTTAAATCACCAATTTAACATCATAACAACTATAATAAGGTCCCAATATAACCTCCTACACATTTAAAGTCTATAAAAATAAATATCCATATAAAAAGTCAACCGAAACCTAAAAGTCAACTCCGACATAACGCCCTCAAACGATTCCTAAATCACGACTATCACTCAAATATCGTTACGTAACCCATAACCAACTAAGATTTACCATAAAATTCAATTATGAAAAGTCAACTAAAAGTCAACTATAAAGTCAAAACCCAAGAAATATCTCGATGTATTTGAAATTTCTTACCTTAACCTCGAAGAGAATGACGGGGAGAACAACATTCTACAACCTATCTCTGAAGCCTGAAATGACAATCGAAGAGAGAAATGGAAATGAAATTTTGGGTGGGGAGTGGGTGAATATTTCGCCAAAAAATGGAACAAAGACGAAGATGATGACTTGGTTTTATGATGAGGATAAGCTTCTCGGCAAGATATTTATAAAAAAATCGAGTCCCGCTCGTTTCGGGTTAATCGCTTATCGCATTTAAATCTCCACGAACCCGGTTCAAAGATAAAATTCTTTCCATGGCAAACACTACTAAATTATAAATGAAATTGCTCAAAATTCTTTACGAATAATATCATCATTTAAAAAAATTATACTATTTCGGTCCCACCGACCGAAAATTTAATTTAATTTTTTTTTTTTTTCAGAACGGGTTATTACATAAAGCGATTACATTATAAAGAGTAGCAATACGCTTTAAATCCTCCATGAAGATGGTCGGGATTCTGCAAACTTTTTCTTTTGCACTTGTAAAGAGTAGAAAGAGTGTCATGTTTGACTTACACGCTTCCATATCAGTGATTCCTGACATGAAACATTACTCTACTCTTCTTTATATGACACCTTGAACAAAAAACGACAATATAATACTTCCTTATGGATAATGACCTCGAACAAGACTCGAGTATGTCTTGAAAAGATGAACTAAGTCAACCTCTACTAGACTTAGAGGTTCACTAGTCTAAATTAAGCTTGTATGTTTACATACAAGTTAATTAAAGAGAACAAGACTTTCGAGCATAATCTTGAAGAAGCGAACTAAGTCAACTCTACTAGACTTAGCGATGTCTAGTCTAAATTAAGTTTGTATGTTTGCTATTGCCAAAGTTAATTAAAGAGAGAACAAGACTCGAGTATAATCTTGAAAAGATGAACTAAGCTTCCACTCTACTAGACTTAGTGGAGTATTCGCTTAGTCTTAATTAAGTTTGTATGTTTACATGCAAGTTAATTAAAGATTTGAGTCATTTAATGATACACGAGTTGATATGGTACGGAAAGGACCATATGACTACTATCAAGTCTCCGAGTCAAAAGTATCATCGATATAAGAGTATATCATCCGAAGAATGAGACATCATTCTAATCTTAAACGCATTCTGTTAAGATAATGAATTAAGGAATTGTATTTAATGAAGTTAAAACACGGATGGATTTAGATCTTTCAATTTCATATACCAAGATAATTTCATTCTAACCTTAGATGTGTCATTAGCTGATGATAAGCAAGGATTGCGGTTTAACGTGGTCGAACACAAAGAATGAAATAATTTTACACGCAAGTATGTTGCTACACCTACCTTTAAATTAATTTATTCAGGCTCAACCTGTGAGACAACTCAAGAGTTGTGTTTGATAAACAAACTTGAACGCTCCGCATAGATAAGTTAGTATTATGTCAACGTAGTGAGACATAATTTAACTTAGATCCAAAGTCGACATGAAGTCATTTTGTAAATAACCGTATGAAGCCGGGTATTTATTTCCATCCATTATAGTGTTGCAATTTATTGTACATATAGAGTCTCATTATGAAGTATAGATAAAGGAAATAAATACGCATTGAATGCATTCAAGTGGGGTTCGTAGGGAGATACCAAATCGCATTAGAACCCTTCGGGTTATATCAAGAAGTATCCACTCTTGGATGATTTAAAGTTTAAACGCAGTTGATACAAAATGACAACATGAATAAATAATACTCCAATAAATGACTTGCGTCATTTAAGCCAAATAAGACGCGAATACACGCTGAAGATAAAGCTCTATTTTATCTTCTCGGATGGTGATTCACGTGAGTAAGAGCTCCATACTATATTACTTTCCTGGATGGTGACCATCGAAGTACAAATGTATTCTCATTAAATGAGAAATCAGTCATGAATGAGCGTTTAATCATACATTTGGTTGAGAAACCAATATTAAACATATTCATTGGTTGACTGTGCTCATGTTTATTTCAAACTTTCTTATTGCTATTCCACAAGTTGTAAATACGCAAGGGTATAAGCAAGTTATCCAAAGAATGTTCCTGGCAATGATCAAATAATACGGATACTTCATATCATTAACTCACATCTCAAATGAATGTAAAAGAAAGTTTCTATACTACTAAATCTAATGTTGTAAACTTAAGATTTGAAAGTATAATGGAGTTATATTCCTCACTTTGATACTTGATGAAAATCAATAAGAATCAAGAGTGATTTAAGAACCTCTCGGTTCCTTAAAGGTTAGCTGAGCCAGAATCGCATAAAATGAAGTTTTATACACTAATTGTCAAGAAATCTTCCTGCCAACCTTGTGAGGGTATAGTAGCGATTAGATTCTTGTACATTCAGAGCCCAACATGTATATGTGACACATGCTATGATCAAATACATTATATATAAGGTGAGCTGTACGACATTTGTTTCGTTAAGTTTAAGCATGTCATAAAGCTCGAGGTGATTGAAATCTATAATAGATTAAATTTATAACAGACGTATTCTCTTATTGACAAGGCAACTCTTCATTGAGGTCTAATCCCACTAGTGGCCTCACATTAACGAGAGCGGTTGAAGTTCATTACATAGTAACGCGATTCACTGCAGCTGGTCAAGGTCATGCACACAACTATGACGTAGCATGATTCCCGTGATTGGAATTGTAGTTTTACTAAAGGTATCTCACGATTCGAATACTTGGTAGTAACTTTAAGAGAATAGAGGTAAATATAGTTGCTGGCTGAACGGATCGCTTGTTGATCTTCACTTTGTAATCGAATGCTGAGCATTTCAGATTATGGACAAATTGCACTATATGAAAAGCTATTAATAAGAATTTCCATAATAGGACCGAGTCTAGTATGCTCGTGAGTAAAACTAAAAGGAAGCTTTAACTCAAGATACAACTTGACCAAATAACTGCTTTGTCGGGTAACGTTGTTAAAATAATATGCATTTAACAAGCATGCATGTATTTTAATACACTGAGTCGTGGTCAGAACCTACCCGATAACCCCGAGAAGAGGTTGAAACCCATTTTGATCATATCGCTCATGACTACGTCAGATAATCTTAGTCATCAATGATTTCCTTGGTTGAGAGACTGGCCGACGAATGTAGCATCGCTTGTAAGTAGCGTTTAGATAAAGGGACGTGATTATAACCACTATCCTTTGTTTTGGCATGTCTCTCGAATGACCTACAGTTATGCAAGCTTATGAGATTCATGTATGGATTTAAGCATGCATTTCGGAGTCGGTATCCTTCCCCGCGATTCAACCAAGTTTGGTTTTCACGAAGCACGGGCGAACTCAACGTGGCAAAGTTCAGCTGGTTTCCGGGCCATTCACTTTCCTCGAATAAGTTAAATAATTAATTAAAACAAAAAGTTCGTTTGTTTTAATTTGATTGTTAACTGTAAACTACATGAACGCTATGGATTCATTCATATAGTTACTCATTATTTATTTCTACATGTCGCTGAAATATATAATATACATGTATCAGATCCCATTTGTTTAAAGTTAAATCCTCAGGGTTAGTCTATGATTTCTAGAGAGGCAACATGAATTGTTGATTACACCTCTTCAAGCCTAGAACATAGGATAGCCAAAGGCCTTGGTCGATGTCGATAGTTGTGGCGACAGCATTATATGACTAACATGGTGTTTTGATCACGTTAGCCCGCATGACTAGATCAATACCGCTGGGCCGGCCCTGCACCGGGAGCCGGCATGACCGAAACGAATTGATAGAAGATATGTATATGTGTCCTATGATATTTGTTTAGAATTTTAGGTTCGACAATTTAGACTCATTTATATATAACTATCTCAGGTTATATGAGCTCAGATTAATTAGCGACTCAAACGCTCCCGCCTTTGCCGATTATAAATCTAGTATATGTCATCACATAGTGAGTATAACGATAGATGCTGGCTATATCAGAGGAATTTTATCCGTCTCTTGATATACAAGCGGTTATCTCAAATTTCGCCACGCTTGGTACGATTGGTTTACGGACGCCATAAATGCTTATTCAGCTTCATACTCGAAAAGAAAGTTAGTGTGGGTGTTTCATGACACACTTCTTATGGTTACCCTACGACTAGAGATGATAAAGGAATTAGAGGTAATCGGCCCATGGGCAAGTGGGAGGTTGAGAAATCAATGAATTGATTCCTTTTATTATGATCGCCGCGACAATTATGTATCAATTCATTTACCGGATCGGGTTAAATGTGATTATCGAACTTAGTGTTCCACCATAATAATTGTATATTACTAGTTTGGGTTCTCATGATAATTTAAGGGGTTGGCGAAGCGATTGCTAGATCTTACCATTAATCGCTATAATAATAGTAATTGGTCAATTATTATCATATACAACTTACTATTATACGAGCCTGTGGGCGTCACACACACATATGCTGATATTCAATTATATTTCATGCATGAAATTAAACGAGACTTGTATATTGAGAAATGTATCTCTCAATATTTATATTTGATAAATATATATTGATGAACATCAATTGGTTAAACTTGCAAGTTTAATCAATTAAGCAATTGAAATTGATGAATAACTTGATAAGTTATTTTGAGCGTGACTGTTAGTATTTTAATTGACTTGTTAAGTTAATTAAAATGGAACAACTCACTAGTAACTCATTATTTGATTGGAAGCCATAACGGTCTAATTAAGTTAACGAGTTAAACTGATTTCTTAACGAGTTGCTTAACGGGTGAAAATTGGCAAATGGTATTTAAAGGAAGAGACAAGGGTTTTTTCATTTCATGAAAAACCCTTTGCCTCCACCTTGAGAAAGCCGCCCCTCCTCCCTAAGAAATGGAAGAGAATTTCTCTTCCATTTTTGTTCCTCACAAATCTAGCAAGTTCAAGTCTACGATTCATTCCCTCCGGTGCGCAGCAACGAGGACATCGTTGTGTTTGACAAGAAATCGAGAGGGGATTTTCAAGGGCATTCAACAGGCATCTTCTTCGAGGAGTTGGTTTCATTTCGTCTGGCCGCGAATGTAAGAACTCTTGTATTCATAATTGTTAATTATGTGTTTTAGATTAATTTATATCATTTTGAGGGATCTGATGTATGAATTTGGTGTTTATCACAACTAAAATTCATACTAGATTCTAATACCATATCATATTTTCTTTAAAAACACAAAGTTTCAACACTACCATTCGTATCTTAAAATCCACTTCATGCCTTTCCCCAATCTACTACAATAACTCCCACGTATGTGCAATATCAGTCTAGTTCACCATTACATACATAAGACTACCTAACGCAGTACATAAGACACCTTATCCATATATACTAATTCATCCTCGCCCGTGTGATTGTTCTACTTATAATTGAAATGAATGTTTATCGCGTACTAACCGGTTTCGCATCCAACATGTTTGAACCGCTTGATCACCTTCTTCAGGTATTCTTCTTGTGTCAATCTCAAAGAATTCCGATCTCTGATTATTCTCATTCCCAAAATTTGCTTAGTTTCACCTACGTCTTCCATTGCAAATTCCACTCGATAATCCTTCTTCAACATGTTTATCTTCCGAAATCGCCTTCAATTATCAACATATCATCCACATAAAGAAGTAGAATGACATAATCTTTTTCAAACCTCCTCATGTAACAGTAGTGATTGGTCTCACAACTCACAAACTTCAACCTCTTCATAAAATTATCAAAGGTAATGTTCCACCGCTCGAACTGGCTTCAATCCATACAAGCTCTTCCGTAAGCTCAGTGGTATCAAATTCTCTTCCCTTTAACCTTAAAAACCTTGAGGTTGCTTCATAAATATTTTCATCGAGATCACCATGTAAAACGTAGTTTCACATCCATCTGCTGAAGATGCAGATTATCCCTTGCTACCAATCCCGAGAACAAATTTAATTGGCTACTTGCCTGACTACGGCGAGAATATTTCAAAGGTAGTCAATACCTTCCTTCTGTTGAAATCCCTTGACAACCAATCGAGCCTTGTACCGCTTACTACCATCCCTGTTTCTTCCTTGATTCGGAGCAGGACCCATTTGTTTCGCAATATTCGTTATGGCTACCCGCGGCTCGAATTCAACTCCCACGTCATATTAGTCATCAATGACTCCATCTCCTCTTTCATCACTAACTCCCACTTAATTACATCATCACATTGTACTGCTTCATCATAACTGACATGCTCACCTTTGTCAATTAACAACAAAAAGTTAGCAGAGAGAGAATACCTCTGAGTTGGTCTCGGGTTACTCTTCCTAGCAATACGTAACTGGAACGAAGCACAATTGAG